>ML828623.1:59438-71036 GCA_009831015.1 Picea engelmannii | reverse complement strand
ATGCACACACTGACATAGTAGAATGTTATGTTAATTTGGTTATGGGGTAATAACCAAAGAACTAAAAGATAAGAACTTATTATAAGAATGAATGCCAGTAAGCTAGTCATGTATGAGACTAGGATATGGTTGGATATGGAAAGTTTATGAGCCACAAAGGTACTAAAATATTCCTACCTTTAAATAAAACTTGGACTGCAACCTTTTTTCTAACACTAATGAACACCACAGAATTATATTCTTGGTGTAGTGTTCAGGTCGAAAAGGAAGGCAACCAATTAATCGAGAAGACAATAGGAAGTGTGTGGAGAATGTGTCAACACATTGGCCATAATTCCAACTTATGGATGGTGAGATATATGACTAAGATGAAGAGCATTATGTAATTCAATGCAAGGTGCACTGAATAAGTATGCATTGAGAATTGCACTCATGCATAGTAAGTGATAGAATTGTATATTAAAAGCAATAGTTGAATGAGTTTTGTAAGTACATGCATATATATTATTGCATGGAAAAAATTGTTACTAACGGTTGAAATGTTGTTAACTCATGAAGTTGAGGACATTTCAGGGAGGGTTAGACATTGCAACAGGAAAGTTGCAAGTCAAGTAGTCACATGAGCATTGATTACAGGAAATTTTATTGTTCAAAAAAAGAAGTAGTGAACTTACAAATATTACTGTGAACATGCATATGCATAGAATGACGAGTCGTTCTATTTTATTAAATTGTTGGGTAATTGTGACTGAATTTCTAGGTGCAGGAAATTCTAAGATCATTGCATAAGACTTTGTACATATTGCAATTGAATATGATGTATAGAAAATACTGACAATTTTTTACTGTATGCAAGATGAAGCATTACAGGAAAAATGGTATGTAGTTTGGTGCCTGTGGAAAACCACAAGGATGGTTGCATTCATAATATGGAAACAACCAAGATGAATTATGAAATAGAATTTCATGTTTTGGGGGAAAAGTTGAATTTCCTTTTGAACTAGTTGGAGTTCCTAAATGAATTCTTTTATGTTTTCTCATGATAAATGAATGTGGGTGATGCAGATGAGATGATGTTGATTAAAGTTGGGATGTTGACTACAAATAGTAGCTCGGGGAAGATGTTGATTGGTGACAACAGATCTTACCCTGTGGATCCCCAGTGGATCTGAGTGTGTGTACACTTATCCTTGGGTTGCCTTGGAGAAGGCTAGAGCTCTCGAGGGAGAAGTGTGGGGATATATTCCCCGGTATGAGGCCTGGAGGGTACCTAGAGACCTTTGAGGGAAGTTGGAACTTTGGGATCCACTGTGCACTGAAACTTCATGAGTCGTCTTGTTATTGAAGCCCAAGGAAAGGGAGGTGTAGCAGATGATGGACTGTGTGACAGTGAAGGTGTACCCTCCTGGGGTGGAGAGGCATGTGGGGAATGAGAGACCATTGGTTGGAGCATTGTTGAGGTTTGGTACCTTGGCCTAGACCATGTGGATATGGATTGTGGACTGTGGCTATCTTGGGAAGCCATTGCCTCGATGGATTCATAGCCCTGCTCAGGGGTGGAAGGTCTTCTCAATCAAAAGATAAGTACAATTCTCTATTTATTGTATGTTGTGTATCTTGTATACAGGTTATAATGTTATTAGAATTGCCTATATATACATATATATACATTGCATATATGTTTGTATTACCTGCATCCATGACTATACATAATGTGTTTCATGTTTCATTGCTCAATAAATATATACCCGATGCTAATCATGTTATTGATTGGAATGTGATTCAGGTAGAGAAAGAAGGCTTCTTGCAAGTGCATCTGGTGTCCATATTGGATCGGAAGAGAAAAAAGATCGAGAATCGAGCCATAGGGCTTGTAAAGGTCCAGTGGACCTGGTACGGTCCTAAGGATGCGACATGGGAGCATGAGGATGCTATGTGGGCAGAATACCCGCATCTTTTTGAAGATTTTGGAAATCTTGTTGATGTTATGTGAAGAGATGCACTAAGGACAATGAAAAAATAAGGGGAGGGGATTGTAAAACCCCAAGGATGTGCTCCAGTTATATTATGAATTGTAATTATGTTTATAGGTTGGTGAGACAAGTGTATATAAGCTAGTGGGCTTATGTGTTTATTAGGCTAGAGATCCTAGGATGCTAAGTCCAGGAGCCTGTTTTGTATATGTAATTATGAAAAATCATTAATAAAAAGTATAAACATTGCTGCGTGTAGACTGACCATGAAGAAAGAGTTATGGGGGACTAATCTTCCACAAGGTGGGTAAGGGAAAGGGGGTTGAAAGGTTGGAAAGAGGGGTTTAATTCCTTGAGAATAATAACTTATTATTATTCCAAAGTTGTGTAAAAGACATGTGTGTATCCTAAGTCCTGAGAGAGGCAACGTGTGCAAAAGGAAATGCATGCAACTCTAGGAAGACAAGTGTTGACTTGGGCGCATGTAGTTAAAGTTGCAGGAGTCAGTCGTGTTGGGGGTTCACTCATGTATTATGTCATCCTCCACCTGAGTTCACTGGGATCAAGGGCATATGAACCATTTTTGCCTCTATGTCTTCCTCTTCATACCCACGCACATTGAAGGAAACCCTCACGGGAAGATTGCTCGCTATCCATTCTTCCAACCAGAGTCTGAACCCATTTTGTTTCTATGTCTTCCTCCACATAACCTCACACATTTGAGAAACTAGTGGGAAGGGAGAAGTCGACCTGTATGTCCTATGAACCCAGGTTTATACACACTGCAAATCTGAGTTTGTGCTTAACCGTTTGGGTTGTTGTCCTGTGTATTTCCTGAGCCGTGTTGCATCTTAGTGGGACTGTTGTCGTTTTTGGATGTCCATGCCCAAATTTTCCTGTAGTTGTTGTCACCCATGCATTAATCAAATGTTCTTAATGTGATATTATCCTTACCTTGCGGGGATTGAGAAATAATTGGTTGAAGAAGCGGGTTTTTAGGCCCGTGGTAGAAGAGGTAGGTTATCAAACCTGTGAGAAGCTCTCTCCATGTGAGAGAGTTTGTTGGGAAGTGGTTTTCTCCTAGAGAGATTCAAGCACCAGCTACACAGCTCTAATAATTCATGATCCCTCCTGTTTTTGAGACCCTGAGAGGGAGGTGAAGCAGTCGATGGACCATGTGGCAGTGAAGGTGTATACTCCCGAGTGGAGTAGGCATGTGGGGAATGAGATTCTATGAGTAGTGGGCGTAATTGCACTGTGCAGTTTCCTATAACCTCGGCCTAGTCCAAAATTCCCTTACCCTGGGTGGATCTTAGTCCCATCTCAGGTGTGACCCACTGCTGAGTGTGATGAGAAGCGTGGTCTAAGGCTGGGAGGTTTGTGGAAGGTCTGCACGTAGTCGGTGGATTTTACTCCAGATAAAAGATAAGTATCATTATGTACTTAATTTATATGTAATGCATGTTTGTGATGCTTGTATGTTTTCATGTATTTCGTTGCATGTATGAATTGTTGTTAATTCTATTTAAGTTTGTATTATGGTAGTAACTATATGTTAAATGTGTTAATTTTATTTAATTCATATTATATATAAGTGTATATTCCGCGGTAGTGGCACTGCCCGACATGTTGGTGGTCGGGGATGTTACATGCATACTCTATTTCAGAAGGATATGTGCAAGATGGTCAAAGGTGTGATGGTATTAATGAAAGGATTTCAGATTGGAACCCTATACAAGTTGTTAGAGAATTTAAACTTGATTGGATGAAACAACATCATTGCTCCTAAAGTCGACTTGACATTGACTTTGACTCGACTAGACTTGACGTCAACTCAACTCAACCCAACTCGACTCAGCATGATCTGGATTTTATGAGCAGAACGAAATGACTACATATTATTAACAGGTTCTTAACACAAAATAACAGAGATACAGTAAAATTGGTTTTCTATTCAATAAGGAAATAAGATAAAACTGTAAAATGCAGCGAAAACAAGCTTGTTGGAATGGTGGTGGCTTATCTCTGAGAAGAGATGTGATGGTTGCGCTCATTCGCTAGAATATGATTACAGTGAGGCTTTGAAGGCATTTTTACAATAAACAGGAATTCCAAAAACCCTATACATACAAAATCCTAACCCTAGGAGATGAAGCGCCAAAAGTCATGTGGGCCCCGTTTGGGTAAGTTAGTACATCAACTTCCTGGGGTGGTAAATTTTGCATACGATCTCCATTTTAGGTGTATGATAGCTCGTTGGAAAGGTATCGTCGAGGAGATTCATTTTTGGGGGCTTAATAATTCCTTTAGATATAATTGAGAAGATCAATCCCGAAAAAACCTTCATTTAGGCCCTCAAAATGGCCCTGAAAGTTAAAACTGCTAAAAATAGTAAATTGCCAAAACTGTCAGAAAACTGTTTTGAGTCAGTTGGAAAAGGTGGGTGGCCACCGATATCCACCTAGATCAATAATACCTCCTTAGTAAGAAATGTTCTCCATTGCATTGAGTTTCCCCATCAGATGAGGAAATTTCTGCTGACTTTGGCCCCGGATGTGCCACTTGCCTTGGTGCAGGAGCTGCCCTGCTTTGATGACTCGATAAAGCTGGATCCTTTGTTGTCGAGTTCCCTTGATATATGTGTCAACAATATGATCACTATATTCCTGTTGTATGTAGTAAAGGTTGAGATCTATTGGTTTCAGTTGCTCTGCTACGTCTGAGGTGTCCAATAATGGTGGGAAATAAGGGTAAAGGAGATCCACGTGGAACACTGGGTGAAGGCCAACGAAAGGAGGAATGTTGAGCTCAAAATAATTATCCCCCATGGCCTTGGTGATGGTGTATGGCCCATAACAAAGTGGGTGAAGCTTCCAATGGGGTCCTGTAAGGCATTCTTTCTACAAGTGCAACCAAACTTTGTCGCCCACCTAAAACTTATGTGGCACCCGATGTTGATCATGGCGCTGCTTGTACTTGGCATTGGACTTCTGTAGGATATCCTGAACCTGTCGGTGGATGTGATGTATCCACTCAATGAAACAGGTGGATTTGTTGGCTTTAGTTGGAGAAGGAGATGAGTCGGTCAAGGTGACCGCAAGGGGAAGTGCAACATCTATGGGACCCAATGGTTGGAATCCCAGCCCCACCTGAAAGGGGTTATGGATAGTTGAGCTATTCAAGGCTCGGTTGTAGCTATGTTGGACATAGGGAAGGCTCTCATCCCATGTGCGAGGGTGTTTTGAATTATACATGCGAAGGATATGCACAATCAATCAATTGACAACCTCGGTTTGGCCATTTGTCTTGGGGTGGAAGGTCGTGGATTTGGTGAGCTTGGTGTCCAGCAGTGACCAGAGGCTCGACCAGAATGTGCTAAGAAATCGAATGTCCCAATCTAATACAATGGTTTGTGGGATTCCAAAATGTACCCAAACCTGTTCAAATAAGAGCTTGGCAGTGGACTCTGTTGTGATGTTCTTCTTCCAGGCAACTAGAATCGCCATCTTAGAAAAGCGATCAACAACCACAAAAACACAGTCATTTCCCTGCTTGGTGGATGGGAGGCTCGACATGTAGTCCATTGAGATGGATTCCCATGGCTTGTCAGGAGTAGGAAGAGGGGTGTACAAGCCTTGTTTCTTAGTGGTTGGTTTGGCAATAACGCAGGCCGTGCAAGACCTGATATACTTGTTGACCTCATGTCGAAGTTTCGACTAGTAGAAATGTTTTTGTAGCATCACCACTGTCTTTTCAACATCGAAGTGTCCTGCCACCCGATTGTAGTGGACTTCCCAGATCAGCTTCACTCACTCACTTGATGAAACATAGATATGGCCTATACAACACAACAACCCATCCTGAAGATGGAAATTATCGACAACTACGTTTTCACCCAACATTTGGCAGGTGGTTGTGAAGTCTGGGTCTGTCTCATAGATTTGGGGCCATCCAGATGTCTCATGGTCGCAAGATTCTATCACCGTGGTGAGTGTCATGACTGGCAGTCTGTTGAGGCAATCAATGATGTGATTGGTGCTTCATGTTTATACTTAATGTTGAAGTGGAATTGCTACAAGTATGTGGACCACTTTTGATGGTGATCATGCTGCAATTTTCCTTATGTCTGCATGAACTGCAATGGATTATGATCAGTGTGGATGATTGTCTCCTTCCCAAGAATGTAATATCTCCATTGGTGGTAGGCTTGCACAATGGAGTACATTCCTTTGTCGTAAGTAGGGTACTTACGAACAACATCTGATAGTGTCTCACTATGATAGACCACGGGGTGGTCATGCTGAGTGAGAACGATGCCCACCGCATAGTCTGAAGCATTTGTCTCGATCTCAAAGGGTTGTTGCAGGTTTGGTAGTGAAAGTACTGGGGCTGAGCACAAGCGTTGATTCAAATTGTCGAATGTTTGTTGTTGGGACCGGTCCCATGAAAATTTCACCTTACCACCACCACTGGTTATTTGGCTAAGGGCCCATGGAATATGGGAGAATCCCAACACGAACTTGCAGTAGAAACTGGCAAGGACCAAGAAGATCCAAAGCTTAGTGAGTGTGGTTGGGGCTAGCCAGTCATGGATGACTTGGATCTTGACTGGATCCACATGTATGACATGCTGATCAATTATGTAGCCCAGGTAATGGACCCTGTCCATGCCGAAGGAGCATTTTTCTAAGTTGGCATATAGCTTGTGTTGTCGCAGGGTGTGCAAAACCTGTTGAATATGCTGCAAGTGTTCGACCCAAGTATTGTTGTAAATGAGAATGTCAGCTAGATACACCACTACAAAAGTATTGGGTAATGGTCGCAGGATATCATCCATCATCCTCATGAAAGTGGCTGGAGCATTTGTCAAACCAAAAGGCATGACCAACCATTCAAAAAGGCCTTACTTTGACTTGAAGGTGGTTTTCCATACATCTGTCTGTTCCATCGAGACCTGGTGGTAGCCAAACTTCAGATCAATATTACTGAAGTATTTGGCCCCCATGATTTGATCAAGGAGGTCATCGATTAGGGGAATCAGGTACCGATTTCTGACTGTGATTTTATTCAGAGCTTGGTAATCAATGTAGAGTCGCCAGGTTCCATATTTCTTCTGCACTAGCATGATTGGGCTCCCGCAAGGTGATGAGATGGGATGGATGTGCCCCTTGTGGAGAAGTTCTTGGATATGTCGCTTGATCTCCTCATTCTTTAATAGAGAGCAGTGATAGACTAGGCCATTGGGTAGCGGTGTGCTAGGGCTCAGATCGATGGGGTGCTTGACTTGGAAGTGCAGAGGTACCCCAGTAGGTGAGGAGAAGATATCTTAGTATTCTTCCATGACCTTATCTACTTGCTTCTGTTTTGTGGAATGGTTGGCCATAGAGACCCTAGATGTGGTTGTGATATTTCACTTATTCTGAGAGCGAATCATGAAGAAGACAAACTTCCCCTTCTGAGAGATGACCTTCCTGCATTGCTTAGCAGATATCAAGGAAATAGCACTAGGTGGGACTGCCTCGGGTATCCTGTACAATTTCCTGTTCAAAGTAATAATAACACTGTAAGGCCTAGACTCATATACAACATGACATTTCGATAAATAAGGTTGGTCCAAAATAACATCACAAACTTCAAGAGGAGAAACATCACAAAATACCTCGTCTTTGAAGGGATTGATGTCGTACAACATTCAACATTGTTGGATGACACAGAGATTGATTCCTTAGCAGATCCATCCAATGGTGTAGGGTTGTGGGTGCAGTGTTGTCGGTAGGGCCAACCTCTTGATGAACTCTGCTGGGATGAGTTTCTTCTGGCTATCATTGTCCATGATGAAGTGCATTGGGGTGCCTTTTACCCACATCTGTGAATGGAAAAGGTGTTCTCCTTCTTCTGGCTCGTCTGGTTCACCAGGCTGGAACCTGGTGGTAGAAATGGTGGCACTGGGCTCTACGTCAATGATCCATATTCCCCTTTCTAGTTCTGAATCAGGGTCTGAACCCTCATCTGATTTAGAGGCTTTCACTTTGGCCACCAGTGACTACTTTGAACGACAGTCAGCAGTGCTATACCAAGGGCTCTTATGTAAGTCGCACCACTTCCCGGTATCTTTCTTTGTCTTTCTGGTGTCCTTCTTTTCTTTCATCTTGGACTAGTTTTACTGATATTGTCCATCTTTTCTCTATCCTTTGTTCTGTGAGTTGGGGCTGCCCTTTCTTGGCTTTTGTTGTGAGGGTTTCCAGGCCCAAATTTCCACGTCTTTTGTTTGAGCTTCTGCTCGATTTTGACGGCATATCGGTAGGTCGCGCCCAAGGATGAGATGTCCAAAAATTCCATTTCAGTATGGATGTATCTATGCAGAGTGTCAAGATACTTGAGCACCAGATGTCGCTCTTAATATTTGATACCCAACTTGGTGTGCAAGGTATGAAAGATATTCGTGAAATCCGACACTGCTTGGTCTCTTTCTTGTCGTAGTGTGGTCCATTTGGTATATAATTCATCATAACTTCCAAAATGATAGTATTGTTCCTTAATAACATCCCTGAAGGAATCCCAAGTGGTCGTCACTATAAATAATGAGGGTTCCTCTATTTCCTTTTTCTCACAGAAAGTTTCCCACCAATCTTTGACATGGGGAACGGCTTTGAGGAGCGCAAAAGTAATCTTTTCTCTATTTGAAAAGTTATGGACAAAAAAATACCCTTCTAGTAGATTCAACCACTTGTCTACAACATTTGCATCTACATGAACTTCAAATATAGGAATATCAACGTTTATTTGTACCTTTAAGGGGGTGTCACCTCCACTTGAAGAAGATGCATCGCCTATTGGTAGTCGCCGAAGGATTTGTGCGAAACTATCCATCATCTCATTTCTTTGTTGCGTGAGATCTTCCTCAATCAACAATTTGAAAGGATCTCTTGTCTCGTCATCTTTATTTTCTACTTCCATGTGAGGTCTCTTGGGTGTGCGAGATATTTTGTCCTAAGCTCGAGACCCAACTCTTTGTACCTCGACCTTGTTGGGGACATGCATTAAGACGACAAGGAGCAGACCTCTCTGATACCACTGATCCATATTTTATGAGAAGAAAAAAATGACTACAAAGTATTAATAGTTTCTTAACACAAAATAACAAAGATACAGTAAAACTGGTTTTCTATTCAATAAGGAAATAAGATGAAACTGTAAAATGCAGTGGAAACAAGCTTGTTGGAATGGTGGCAACTTATCTCTGAGAAGAGATGTGACGGCTATGCTCATTCACCAGAAGATGATTAACATGAGGCTCTGAAAGCCTCTTTACAATAAACAGGAATGCCAAAAACCCTAGACATCCAAAAACCTAACCCTAGGAGATGAAGCGCCAAAAGTCATGTGGGCCCCATTTGGGTAAGTTAGTACATCAACTTCTCGGGGTTGTAACTTTTTCATACTATCTTCGTTTTAGGCGTATGATAGACTGTTGGAAAGGTATCATAGAGGAGATTCATTTTGAGGGCTCAATCATTCCTTCAACTATCATTGAGAGGCTCTATCCTGAAAAAACCTTCATTTAGGCCCTCAAAATGGCCCCGGAAGTTAAAACTGCTAAAAATAGTAAATTGCCAAAATTGTCAGAAAACTATTTTGAGCCAGTTGGAAAAGGTGGGTGGTCACCGGTATCCACCTAGATCACAGCATGAGTCGGTACAAACTGACTTGACAAGTCATCATAAATTCAACCCAACCATGCTATGGCACGAGAGGATAGGACACATTGGAGAAAAATGACTTCGAGTTATGCACAACAAAAGTATGGTCGAAGGATTTCATGAATGTGGTTTAGAAGTTGAATTTTGTGAAAATTTCATATATGGAAAACGAAGTTGGGTGAGGTTCCCATATAGAGCGAGAAGGGAAAATGGGATTCTAGAATTGGTTCATAGTGATGTGTTTGGCTCGATTTCAATGCCTTCACTTGGTGGATCCCTGTATTATGTCTCCTTCATAGATAAGTTTTCCATGAAGACATGGATATATTTCCTGAGGAAGAAATCAAGGGTTTTTGAAAGATTTAAAGAGTTTAATTCTCTTGTAGAAAACCAGACAAATAAGAAGATTAAGGCGATGAGAACTGACAATGGTGGTGAATTCTATGGAAAAGAATCTGATATGTTCTACAAGCATTGTGGCAAAGAATTCCAAAATATCACACTATATACCCCAAAACAAAATGGAGTTTTCGAGAGAATGAAAATAACATTGATGGACAAGGAAAGGATCATGCTCAGTGGTGTTGGTCTCACATAGGAATTTTGGGTAGAGGTAGTTGACACTGCAAGATATCTGGTGAATATGCCTCCTTCATCGACGCTAGTCGACATGACTCCACATCATGTATGGTCTGGTAAGAATCCTTCGATTTCACATCTCAAAGTATTCGATTGTGATGCATCTGTGCATGTTCCCAAGGAAAACAGGAGCAAGATGGATAAGAAGGAAATCAAGTGTATTTTCATCGGATACAAAGAAGGAATGAAAGGATATAAGATCTAGGATGTTGCATCAAGGAGAATAGTGTACATTCGAGTTGTGGTCTTCAAATAATTCAGAGGTAAGTCTGAGCCTGAAGAAAGTATTCATATTGAAAATAATCCTGAGATGGTGCGATTTGAACTAAGGAAGGAAGAAGTTGATTCAGATGAGTCTACTAAATCAGAAGAAGAGGTGGAAAAACCGAACCCAGTCGTAAGGAGGTCAGAACGAGTAAGAAAATCAGTTGAATGGTATATTTATCCTGACTTTCATTCCCCATTCATGCTAAATTCCATCGATGATGAGCCCAAGTTGGTTGGTGAGGAAGTCGACTCGGAAGAGGGTAAACTCTGAAAGGACGCCATGGTTGAAGAGATGGAATCCTTGCATAAGAATGAGACATGGGACCTAGTCAAGTTACCTAGTGGAAGAAAGCATGTCAGTAGAAAATGGGTATTCAAGAAGAAGATGAATGTCACAGGACAAGTCGAGAAGTTTAAAGATCGACTAGTAGTGTGTTGGTTGATCTCCTTCTCTAACTACTTCTTGGGCTGACCCAGGTTCATATCTGAACAAGTTTCCAACAAATCCCTTTAAAACTATCGACCATCCTGGTAAACCAAAAGGAAACACAGCACACAAGTGTACTGTAAGTTTTAAACCTGCGAAGTAAAGCAATGCATATATATTCTTAAACAATACAGAAATTAATCAATGGCTCATACACAGAATACACAGAGATCTTTACTGGAAACCCTCAACCGGGAAAAGCTTTCTTTTCATTATATCGAATTTCACCATTCTCCATACAATATATACAATGTTTTTAGGTATTCCGTAGATACCAAAACCCTAATCCCTAAATCCGGGATTAATTTACAAATCAGCTAAAAATAGCAAAATCCGCTAAAAATAGCAAAAAACCGCCCAAAATAGTGAAGGGATCGTCAAACGCAGTCGTCGTATCTGACACACCCACACACACACACATGCAAATAATATAACACATACCCAACATTCTCCCACTTGTTGTTTTCTTTGCATCCAGGGGTCCAGGGGATTATATAGTCAACAATCCAGGGCAGCAATGCCCATTGTTACT
>ML828623.1:30825-59338 GCA_009831015.1 Picea engelmannii | reverse complement strand
ATCTAACCCTCAACGTCTAGCTACCTTTCCCCACTACAACTCAACAACTTACAAAAATGGTATTTGATCTTACAATAGTTTCCTTGACTGAACAGACCAAAACTTAGCAACAAAAACCACAACCCCCAAACTAGACCTCCTAGGTACTTATTTATACTATTTTTTAGCTCATTGACCATTACAATCTCCTACAAAAACCCTAACCCTAATGTGGTTAGATTTTCCTGCACACACGTCGTGCATGCTTTCCTCACACGTGTTGCTTTTCATTCCCCCTGTCTTTTTACAATTCTGGGTTTTATCCTCCAAAAATAGTATTTCCTCAAAATAGGCATGTGCCCAACAAGCCCCCAACATTGACATGTGGCTCATCCTGATCCACCTAGGCATTGCACACTCCCTGAACAACCTTTGCTAGGTTGTGGAACTTTTATGCAAGTTCCCTTCCTCTTGCCTGGACCTGCACAGATATTTCTGTCAGTGCCTCTATTGATTGCATTGATATCTCCTCCTGGATAAGTTTTGCACCCTTTATTTGTGCCTACTCCATATTCATCTTTTCCTCCTCCAATTGCGCAATCAGTTGCACTACTTTCTCCTGGAGTGGTTCTAATACTATCTGTCTCTCCTATTTCTTCCTCTGCGTAGCATTCAAATCTTCCTGTATCTTCTTCAAGTCTTGATTACCTTTCAAGTGCTCTGTAATATTCATCATTTTATGTCGGTTCTTGAGTTCTTTCATTTATACACTTAGCCTCTCCTCCTCTTTGTACCACTATTGGACCTACTCGTCCTCATCCAAAATTGTCCATAGTTGCGTCGCTCTGTCAAACAATATTCTTGCTGCACTGAATTGTTCCTCTATTGTTGCCATTAGGAGTGCATCTTCTTGTTTCATCTACTCTCTCACCTCGGGAGGCGTTGTAGGAATCAGTTTTTCTTTTAATTACTCAATCTCTTGTCTATAATGTTCGATGGTTTTGGAAATAATTTTGAGTTTCTCCTCGATGTTTCTGTTGTCTGCCTATGCACTTTCAGGGATGTGATTGTACATTGTTTTCACACCCTGTTCCATTCTATCTGCGTTCTCTTTTTCTTCCTTGGTTTTGAACTTGACCTATTCAATCACTAATTCCAAGGCTTATTTTCCCTCTCTTGTCTCTTGTTGTTCTATTACATCTGTTTTGGCACGTGATTGTACCTCCTGCACGAAACTGACTTGGATCCTATATAGTGCCTTGGTAGGTATTCTTGCTAATACCATCTCTACCTGTGCCAAATCCTTCAATGGTGTTTGAACTTCAATTTCATCCATTTGCAGCATATTAGTTTTTAGCCTAAAATTCGGACTCGCATGGGAAATAGTTTGAATTGTGTCCTCCTTTCTTGGCGTAGTCCTCGTCGTTGTTCTTGATTATTCATGGAAGGATCCATATCCCCTTTCAAGCCTCTGCACTGATCTGATCTGCTCAAGGAACTTATTTATTCCTTCCAGGTCATCTTCTATTTTTCCTCTCTTGTGTTGGGCTTCTTCAAAATATTTCGCTATGTGGTCCTATACCTTTTTTTCCATGAGGTCTGTGTCATCCTCACTGATAGTGTATTATGGAATTTGTTTGTGCACTTTCTCCTTCTTGAGCGACCCTCATGTATTTATTATTGGGCACTCGAGGTGCCCTGTCTCCTGTGGAGTGGAGCCCAAGGGGTTTTCTTATGTTGTAGTGTCCCCTGATCCTTGTTATTTTTGTCCTGGGCAAAGTCCTTTTTTCTTCCTGTGTATTATTCTTCGGCGCACTCCCCTTATTTTGTTGCATCGACTTTTGAATGGGTTTCCCTAACTTTATCGACTTTTTGGGTGCAGCGGTGTCTACCTATGGATCCTTAGGCACTTCTTGATTCATGACTGGAATCCTCCAGTCATAATGTCAATCCCTCATTTCCATTTTGATGTTGTCTTCAATGATGCAATCTCTCAGTTGTATCCATTCCTTCCCTAGATCCCTGCACGCTTGGATCCACATTTTATGCCTTGTTTCTCTAAAGTTGGCTATGTCCCTATATTGTGCGACCACGTCTGGATTAATCCTCGACGTGTTCGCAACGATCTCTTGTATCTCACTGAAGTACATGGCAAAGGTACATGTGTTATCAATTATATTCTTGGGGTCTGAATTACTCCCCAATGATGTGTATCACATTGTGCAACATCGACCTATTCGGTCACAAAAATGATAGTATGGGGGCTCCCTTCACCCCATCAATGTTATCACCATGAATAGTCCTTCTTGTCTTTGCAGTCTTCAAGGATCAATTTTAATTGATATAAGGCCCAACTGAGTGTAGTTCCATTAGTGCACTACGTCACAGTTGCGATGACCCTAACATGGACTTCCTCCTTGTGACATTTCCTAATAATTTTGCAGGCCATGAGCTTGATGGCCATCCTTTTTGTTGCACCGTCGATCCTCTTGATTATGATATTGTGCGAGCCCCTCTCTATGTCTTAATCTTTCTTCATCTCCTTGGCCAGGGATTTCGCCTTTGTTTTGTCATCCAGGTACTACATGGGGTTCTCACCCATTGATGGAAAACTTGTGATGAGTGCAATAAGCTCCACATATAATGATACAGGTTGTTCCAACCATAAGAATCCTCCATGGATGACCGCCATCAACTACTTGACACATTTGTTTACTTCTTTCCCCCTTCCAAAATGGGGAATTTCGAGAAGATTAAGAATCCTTATGTGGTCCAGGTTGGGTGCCCATGGTTTAGGTTGTAGGATTGAATCTCCAAAGGGGCATGTCCCTATGTTTTCCAGGTATACATGTTATGCAAACTCGATGAACTTTCCAGCATCACCCACGTCGTGGTCTAAATATTTCAACTTATCCATGCATCCCAGAAGTGTTGTCGTGGTTTGCACTCCCTCTGGAATGTGCAATAATAATATGGTTGTGTCAGTTTGTTTACACGGGGACTACGCCATGGGTTGTTTTCCCTTTCTTCTTGGTGGATTACTTGAGGCCCCAGCCTCCATATGTCTCCTTTCTATGTCATATTATGGTTGGTCGGTAATATCTTCAACCAGACCCTCCTGCTGCTGCACATACCCTTGTCTGGGTGGTCTTGGTACTACAACCTCTCTGTGTGTGTTGGCTTCGCCATTTGTTCGTTGGGCTTCTTCGACCCTCGCAGGTTGTTGTACAGTTCCTGCACTATTTGTAGTGTGACTCTGCACACCATTGTGTGGGTCGATTTCCATGGTTGTTGTTGTTGGAGGTTGTGTTTCTTCCACCACCAGTGTAGGGATTGTTGGTTCTTGATGTGGTGAAGGAATCGTGTCCACATTGATGAATTCCTTGGTTTGGGTGGTTCTCTATTCGGCCTTCGTGGTTTCATAAGGTACCCTAATGCTGCTTCTAGTTTTCCAACCTACTTGGCTCGGAGCTCCCATCTTCGGTGGTGCCATCATGGGTACTGGTCATTTGTTTCAGAATGGGTTCCAACTGGTTCACATTGTGTTCTTCATCAATTCACTTTCACTCTGTGTGCTCTCTATCAATGCAAGTTCGTGATTTCACAATAAGTCTTATGTTCCCCACATTTCCCCTTTATATAGACAATGTTGTGAAACTTATCGGAGAAGCTTCCCTAGTTGTGATTAATGCAATGACATTTTATGAGTACCTTCCATTCAATTTCATAAATTCCACCAGTTGTCGCCTTTTTTCTGTAACCATCATTTTTTCATTTTCTCGCTTTTTCTGATTGTGAATCTTGTTTCCAGCATGTTGATATTTTCGAGTGCGCGACGTATTTTTGCTGTAAATTTTCCTTAGTGTGCAGTGTGTCGCCTATGTGTTGTGTGCGGAATTTTTTCCTTTCATCACGCTAAGTCCACTTTTTGTTGTGCGTTGTATTTTCCAGTATTTTTGTATTTTGTGTCTTTTCTATTTTTGTATTTCTATTTCTTTCTTTTTCTCATTTTTTCTATATTAACTTATACTATAATACACTATGTACATGTTTTTTTTTATTTCTCTATAAGTTTTAAGTGCTAGGAGGTCGACTGTCTCTATACAGTTTCAGTGGACTTCCATTGATTATTCCTCCCAGTTTTGTGCCTCCCAAATCTTTATGTTGTACATCTCCCCTGTCTGTGATAGTATTCACTTCATATGGCACCAGCCAATGCATTTTGAATTTACCTGGATGCTAAAGAAATTTACTATCATAAAGAAAGACTAGATCTCCCTCCTTGAAACTCTTCCTCTTGATATGTCTTTCATGTAAGGATTTGTCTCCTGATTTTTGTACTTCCTGATGAAATCCTACTAGAATCATATCCTCCTCCATATCCATTAGTTGATTCAACCTCTCCTTCACTGTGGTTCTTTCTTTCATGTTGGTGATTGCTTCTACATGCAGACTGGGTACTAGGAATTTCAGTGGTACCACTACTTCTTTCCCATACACTAATCTGAATGGTGTTTGTCATGTCAGCTTCTTACATGTAGTCATGTATGCCCATAGTACTACTAGTATTTTCAAGTCCCAATCATCCTTGTTGATATTGCATATCTTTGTCAGAGAATTCTCTGGGATCTTATTGAAGGAGTCTATTGTTCCATTTTCTTGAGGATGCTATGGTGTACTCTTCTGATTATAGAATTCAATCTCCTCAGTCATAGCCATAATATTGTTTTTGATGAAGTGATTTCCTTGGTCACTCATCAAAATCCTTAGACAGCCAAATCTAGTGATCACTTGCTCAAACAAGAAATGTGATGTTGTCTATGCGCTGTAGTCTTTTACTAGTGTTGCTTCTTCCCATATTGTTAAGTATTATGTTGCAGTAATGATATATCTTGCTCCTAACCTCTTTGTTGGTGGATTAATTGGTCCCACAAAGTCTATTGCCCATTTTTCAAATACCTCCAAAGTTACATGTGGTATTAGGGGCATCTCATCCCTTCTATTAGGTTTACCAACCCTCTGATAGACATCACATCTTTGGAAATATTCCTTAGCATCTTTGTGAATTGTTGGCCACCATAGTCTTGAGCACAATACCTTTTGCACGGTAGTTTTTCCTACATAATTTCCTCCAGCTATTCCCTCATGAGCTTCTGACAAAATCATAGGCCTTTCATGTTCTAGTACGCATCTTCTCAAAATGTTTTTTGTGCCCATTTTGTATAAGTGTCCTGCAATCAATTGATAGTTTGCAGCTCTAACTACCAGATTATTCCTTTGTGCAGTGTTAAAGTCTTGTGGCGTAATCCATGTACATAAGTATTCAATAATATCAACAAAGTATTCATCGGCTATTTGGACTGAAAATAATTATTCATCAGGGAAGTTATCTTCTAAGTGTTACAAGAAAATCCCCCTGCAGACAGGTGAACTTCCTCTTGGATCCTAGACCCCTATAACCTAGACAAAAAGGTGTTAATGTTGGACACTGACATTCCTTCTAACGAAGCTAAACTAGTCAAGGAAGAAGAAGAAAGGAGTATAAATACCTTTAACAATATTTTTCCTTGCTCGATCCAAGTTGATCTTGATCTAGAAGCTCTTCAAAAGGTCCTGCAATCCAATGAGTAGCAAAAAAAAAAAATACTTCCTATTCTACCATGATTAGCTTCAAAATAGATCTATCAAAAGAAACAAGTTCATGAAACATACACAAACTTGAAGGAAACAGGCCAAGCACATATATATATTAATGAAAACAAAGAAAAGTGCTTACAACTGTAGATGCAGATGCAGCAACCTCACCAATCTCTCTTTGTCCAAACCCTTGCTCAAAAGTTCCATGATCAGAATGACTATACTTTCACTGTCTATTCTCCCGTATGAGATCATAAGTTTGATGCCTTAAATGTCTCTCCTTTTCACCATGAGGAGGCCTCCTTATATAGGATTTGATAGGCCCATCCACCTTAGAGATTATTGGGATAGGTTGAAGATATTTCTCCATCAGTGGTGGATCCTCCCTGAGATCCATCCTTGACCTTAGATTCAAATCAAACTGACTTCAGAGATAAGGGGGATATCCCCCTAATTTCCTCAATAGCACAACGCTCCCCTAGAATGGTGCACAAAGTGTTGCAACACTCCACCAAAGGAAGGCAAGGAGCACTAGCGCTCCCTGCTAGTGGGTAGGGGAGCGTTTCCCTTCAAAAATGATTTTCAAGTGGTCTTTCTCAAGGAAAAATATTTGTACTCTTCGTCAAATGCAGGGATGATTTTAGGGGCTAAATTTCTTTCATGGGCTAATTTTCCATGGTTTTTCCAAAAATGAGATTCACTATTTTAAAAATGATTCGCCTAAATTTTATAGGATAAAATTATTTTACCTTAAAAATCGCCCAAATTTTATAAATACTATATAAAATCCTTAGAAATTTGAATATTTTTACAAAAATATCGCCAATCTTTATAGTTGGCATATGAAGGATTAGTAAGATTCGCCAAGGTTTCTACATTTTAAAATAAATTTCCATCCTTAAAATCATCCTTGGTCAAATGACATATCCTTATTTTAACCATCCTCTGAGGATGTCTCAAGTGTTCTTGTGATGTCGTTCGAGATACAACATAGGAAAAATGACAGTATCATATTTGTGACACTTGCGACATTTGTGGCCAAAGTGTGACACTTGCAACACTTGTAATGACGACAGTAGGTCATCATTGAAGTGAGTAATTTTTATGTGTAACAGATTTCCCCCCAAAGTGCGAAGTTAGATGACAGAAATTGATGACTGAATTACTTTGTAGACTTTTTTTAGAAAGGGTACAGACTCAGAGAACCTGGTTAAAGATACATACAACCATCAGACAAATGTTATGATATGTTTCAAACCCAAGGCAGACATACCTATGCTTGAGTGACAAAGACTTTCAAGGTATGGCCGCCATAAGATACACTACGGATCCATAATTATATTAATAAAAGGGTATAGCCAACAAATATACGATGTGGATCTATACTTCCATGACATGAAATGATCATAGCCACAAAAAATACATAGTCGAGCTACGAGATGACAAGACATAGCAACAGACTAATACAAAGTGGATCTATGTGACAGTATATGTATCAATATTCTGAAAAGAAACTTCGTCGCAACCTGGGAAAAGTATATATCAGAGTGATCACTCAAACCAAGGTCTTCTTACCGATCCCAATGCAGTATGAATCTAACCATGTGAATAGATGTACTGATGTCGAACATGGTAGAAACCACTTGATTACCAGTCAATGCGGTAAATAGTTAACAAGTCTGAGGGAAATCACCATTGATGTCAATGATTCCCAACGTACCTTAGTACATTCCAGTGAATGTGAATAAATGAGTTGAATTCAAACATTCATGGAATCATTTGATCATAGGTCAATGATGTAAACCTATTGTCATAAGTGAGGAGGCATGCCATTAAGGCATGTAGGTCCCAAGGTACTAACTGGTTTCTAGGTCTAGTTCCTGGATAATGTGTTGAAGTCGACAGGAACAGACTCATCGAAGGAGGGCCTTGATGTATCCCCCATCAACGACACGGAACTGACATAGAGATATAAGGTGATGAATCAGATGAGAATGGACTGACACAGGTGTTGAAACAAGAAATTTGTGATGGTTGACTCTCGAGGCAGATACTTCCCTTGAACACTGAGGCACAATAGAAAAAACATGACATGGACCAAAACATGATGATGCAGTGGATACTGTGACTTTCGTCAAGTGACCCAAAGGAGTAAAGAAACTCAGAGGATTGGTTTCGTGCAGAGGTTAAATGAATTAAAATGCATGCAAAGACAAAGTGTCGTGTTCAAGGGCGACCGTAAGAGTGACCTGTGATGTTTTCAAAAACTGCTTGGCTTGCTTCCTTCAAAATTTTCCCCCATCCAGATGGACGAGTACCTCTTTTTAATTTAACGAATTCAAGGAGACTAACACATGCTCAATATAACTCACCTTCGGTAAGTCCCTCTTCCTATGTTTAATGAACTGGAAGAAGTAAGGTTTCGGTCCCATATGGGCCCTTCAATGTATGATTTTTTAATGAGTCCAGAGAAGGTAAACTCAGTGATTTTTCATGTTTAGAGAATCTAAAAAGAACTTAAAGACGACTCCAGGGTTGTCCTTTTTTGTAATGTTAGTCTCACGAGGCCGAAAAAGAGATAAATTATCACTTGAAATATGCCCTTTCAAACCTTTTAACGAGTGGGAAAGGAAGCAAGATCACTCGGCAATATTTTCATGCTTAGAGAGTCTTAAAAGAGCTTAAATATGACTCTAGGGGGTTCCTTTTTCATGTATCGATGCGACTCCAAAAAACAGATAAAATTTTCCTCGGTTGTGTTCTCATGTTTTTTTGAGTGTGAGAAGGAACTAATACCATGCTCGTTAATGCGACAAGATAAAAATCAAACAAAACCACTTCGAAACCTGCCAACAATGATAAAACTACATACCAGGGTAAATTTTTGTTACGGGAAAATCCCCGTGTAGATAGGTGAACTTCCTCTTGGATCCTAGACCCCTATAACCAAGACAGAAAGGTGTTAATGTTGGACACTGACATTCTGTCTAATGAAGATAAACTAGTCAAGGAAGAAGAAGAAAGGAGTATGAATACCTTTAATGATGTTTGTCCTTGCTTAATATAGGTTGATCTTGATATCCAAGCTCTTCAAAAGGTCCTGTAAACCAATGAGCAGCAACGAAAAAACATACTTCCTATTCTACCATGATTAGCTTCAAAATAGATCTATCAAAAGAAACAAGTTCATGAAACATACACAAACTTGAAGGAAACAGTCCAAGCACACACACACACACACACACACACACACACACATATATATATGAAAACAAAGAAAAGTGCTTACAATTGTAGATGCAGATGCAGCAGCCTCACCAAGATCTTTTTGTCCAAACCCTTGCTCAAAATTTCCACGATCAGAATGACTATACTTTCATTGATTATTCTCCCTTATGAGATAATAAGTTTGATGCCTTCAATGTATCTCATTTTCACCATGAGGAGGCCTCCTTATATAGGTTTTGAGAGGCCCAACCACATTAGAGATTATTGGGATAGGTTGAGGATCGTTCTCCATTAGTTGTGGATCCTCCTTGAGATCCATCCTTGACCTCATATTCGAATCAAACTGACTTCAGAGATAAGGGGGATCTCCCCTTGATTTCCTCAACATCACAATGCTCCCCTAGAATGGTGCACAGAGCATTGCAACTCTCTCCCAAAGGAAGGAAAGGAGCACTAGAGCTCCCTGCTAGTGGGTAGGGGAGCATTGCCCTTCAAAAATGATTTTCAAGTGGGTTTTCTCAAGGAAAAAACTTTGTACTCTTCGTCAAATGACATATCCTTCTTTTAACCAGTCTTTGAGGATGTCTCAAGTGTTCTTGTGATGTCGTTCGAAATACGACATAGGCAAAATGACAGCATGATATTTGCGACATTTGTGGCCAAAGTGCAACACTTGTAATGACGACAGTAGGTAATCATTGAAGTGAGTAATTTTGATGTGTAACACTAAGTTGGTAGGTTCTTTTCCATTTGTTACCCTTAACAGGTGATCAGGTCCTACATTCATCTTCTCTAGTTTCACTATCACTTCGAAATCAAATTCCTGAAATAATAGTATCCATATATAGATCCTCCCCCCTAACACTATCCTTTTGACTAGGTATTTGAGGGTTGAATGATCTGTGAACATCTTAAATTGTTTTCCCAATAAGTAATGTCTAAACTTGTGAAGTGCATAGACCATAGCTAGGTATTCTCTTTCTGTAGTTTTTCTCTTATTCAAACAGTTTTATGCTTGCAAATTTTATAGGATGATCCAAATCCCATGCTCCTGGTTGCACCAGAATTGCTCCAGGTGCTATAGCTGATGCATCCACATGCACATGGAATGTATTTTCCCAATCTGGGAATACTAGAATAGGTGTTGTTACCATATTTTGTTTTAGGGTGTCCAAGCATTTTTGACAATATTCATTCCACTGGAAGTTATTATCCTTCTTTAACAATTTCTCCATTGGCGCAGTGATCTGTGCATACCCTTTTATAAATTTTATGTAGTAGCATGTATGTACCAATGTTGCTCTCAACTGGCGCACTGATTTTGGTGGTGGTAAATTGATAATCACTGCAATATTGGAATGATCTACTATCAAGCCTTATTTGCACACTATGTGTCCCAACAATATTCCAAAAGGTGTCCCAAATACGCACTTCCTGATATTCAATGATATATGACACTGCCTGCATCTTTCCAACATCAGTCTTAACACTTACACATGATCTTTTAATATATTGTATACAGTCCAATCATCCAAATATACTTCTAAAAACTGATGTATGAACTCCTTAAAAGAATCTATTACTACCCTTGAAAATATAGTTGGTGCATTCTTCATCCCAAAAGGAATTATTGTGTACTGATAGGATCCCCATTCTGTGAAAAAAGTAGTCTTCTACCTTTCTTCTAGAGCTATCTTGATCTGATGGTAACCTGAGAATCAATTTGTAAATGAGTATGCCTCTTGGCCTCCCACATTCTCTAATACCTCATGTGTGAAAGGGGTGGGAAAAGGGTCATGTAGGAAAGCATCATTCAGTTTCCTCAAGTCAACACAAATCCTCATCCCCCCTTGTTTATTTTCTTTCACTACCATAGGGCTTATCCATTCAAATTCTTCTATTGGTTCTATAATTTCAGCTTCCAACATTCTATCAATTTATGCTTTCACTTTCTTATTATATATTGGATTCCGTCTATAAGGTCTCTGCCTGACAAATCTAGCCTCATGTTTGAAAGGTATCTTCATCTCTCGTATCTCTCTTGCTATGCCTTTCATCTCTGTAAATTTTGTTTGGAGCAGGTCACTGTATTCGCGCAGTAACTTTGTTATTCTTTCCATTGTTTGTTCATCCCAATAGTCTCCAATACTATCCATTTTAGGTTTATCTGTTGTCCCAATATTAACTTTCTTCACTTTGATAGGTGCAGCAAATACTTTTGATTCCAAAAATGGACCTTCCACCTCTCGTTCTCCCTCAATTTTGGTAATTTGAATATTGTGTGGGTTATCTTCCTCTGGTGCTTCTTCTTCCACACGATAGAACAACAATAGTTTCTTAACTATCTGACTATGTTGTTGTTGATACTCTGTCATGATTTCAACCTATAGTTCATTAATAAATATCACCCCTCTAATTTGTTTGAGTGTTGAATCAATGTTGGGGTTCTCATGTTCGAATGAGAAGGTTACTATAAAATTTTGTTGTAATGTTTTCCATTCTGTAGTGCCTCTGTGGAGTTCCTAGTCTACATACCAATTTTCTATAATTCCTTCTAATGTATATATGGATGAAGTGATGAGGCCATTCCTATGGTGGTGTCATCCTCCATAGTGTTTTTCATCTCTCCAAATGTTCTTCTGGTGTTCCATATCCATCATATATCTTCATCTTATTGCTCCCCTGATCTGCGTCGAATCTAATGCGTAGTAGTTGCTTGCATTGGTACCAGTCCTTAATTGTTTCTTTGTGTGCACCCCACTATATTGCAAGTGTTTCCTTGAGTGTAATGTCTAGGGATAAGAGCCTCTGGTTCTCTAAAACTTCATATTCATATCTTGTCAAGAATTATTCTACGTCGTTTATACCATGGAAACTGGGAGGTTCTCTTATCTTGGTACCCACCCACCTTAATGCGCGGTCCATTCTTGTGCACCTTCTTGTGGAGACTTCACGTAATTTATGTTGCCAATTCTCCAAGCATGTATCTGAGTTAGAAGCACATGATGTGATATTCCTCCAGTTGAGTACCCCATCTGCAGTTGGATTAACATAATCTTCTTCACGAGTTGTGGTTTTGTATAACTGGTTGATTTCCTACAGATATAAGCAAGTGGGATCTACAAATATTTATCCTTCATATGGATCTAGTGGTGCAATTACTCTGTACTCTCTTGATTCAAATGTCATCTTCCTTGTCTTCAAGTTTATTATGGCTTGGTTATCAAATTCCCAATCCATGCCAAGCAGTGCTAGATAAGGTGTTGTGTCATCTACTATTTATATCACTTCAAAGTATGCCTTAGTGCACACTCCATCCAGATCTACTATCACACCCTTACGACTTTATATTAGCATAACTTTGTGTTGGTTTGATAGCTTCGGTTGAATAGGTGAATAGCCTAATTTGGGCTCTCCCATGCATTGACATGTCTTCTTGGGTAACACATTGACTTTAGAGCCTAAGTCCAATATAATGTCCCCCATATTGAAATGTTCAATGTTGGCATTCAGTCTGAACTCCCTATTTGTCCTCCTTCTTGAATGGAGGTGATTGACTGTCTTCTATGCTAACTTCCCCTCTACCTCAGTGTTACATATTTCTAACATATTTTGCAACACTTTAATAGATGATGGATTATTCAGTAGCTTAACATAGGATTGCAGAAAAGTCTTTATGGTACTTACTTTCTCTACAACTTGTGTTTCATTGGTGTGGTCCATTGAGGAGGGAATTTTTTACATTAGTACATTTTGAGTGTGTTGCACAGTTGATGTAGATGAAATATCTTGCTTGAGTAATTCATGTCTTGCCTACTTGAATATTTATTTTTCTTTCCTCACGTTGAACTATTTATGTGGTTCAGTATTCTTCTTCACCCATTGGTGTTGTGTTGGATCTGGTCTCACTGTGTCAGTTACTGTCTTAGAACCTCCTCATGTGACTATGTTGATATTTCTTACATCATCCATGGCCTCTGTAGAGATCCATTGTACATTCTAATTGTTATGATTTCTCTTTTCTTGAATCTTTCCCAATAATGTTGGGTAGTCCTCAGTGTCATGATCTGTTGCATGACAGTACATGCATGTCGCAAGTGGAAGTCGACATTCCCTTGCATAGTGTCCTGGCTGTTGGCAGTTATGGCACACTACTGGTCCTCTTCCTCTTCCAAATCCTCCTCTACCTTGACCTCCACATCTGTATCCAGTTCGATCTCCTTGCGGTGCATTATACTGAGGCACCCGATTATACTGCACGGGGTTATATTGTGGTTGCGCGTTATTGTATTGTGGTTTTGAAGTGTTGTATTGTTGTTGCACAGTGTTGTATGGAGGTGGTACCTAATTGAAATGAGGTGTATCTTTCCTTGTCATAATTTATGCCTACACCCTATAGGTTTATGACGTTCTTTCCCTCATAAAGTCCATTCTCCTACAATATTTTTCATCGTGACCCACTAATTTGCAAAAGTTGCAATATGAACTCTTGGGTACTTTATGGTACTTTTGCATCATTGGACAATGATATGGATCATTTCCATGTGTTTTACAGATCTCGCATCATGGTCCCCTTGTTGGACAAGGGTTTGGTATCCTTGTTTCCATGTACTACGCGAAAGTTGGGCACTCATTCTTGTGATGTCCTTATGTCCTGCATGTGGTACACCAAACATATTCTCTTTTCTATTTGCCCTTATTCTCATTTAGTTGAAATGTGAGGTTCTTCATATCCTCCTTCATCTCCTCTATTGTTGGATCTGTCGTCTGATACTAGTTCTCTTCCATTTGTAGGGATTCGTGTAGAGCCTTTGCCTTAGTTTGAAACTTCTCTAGCCTCAAAGGGTATTTCAGATGTGGTAATAGTGAGTTCACAAATAGATGTCTATGTTTCATATCACTCATGACATGCTCCAACTTACCTTTAAGATGTTTAAACCTATGATCAATCTCCCAAACAGACTCACTTGGTTTCTTCCTAATTTCAATCATTTCATTCATGTACTGATCCTCTGAGCTAGGATTCTGAAATTCATTAATCAGTAGCTTCTTGACATTTGCAATCATCCTTATTGTTCCTGGTGGACTATTTACAACTAAGATCATGTACCAATATAGTGTGTGGTATCTTAGTGTGATAGTTGATTGTGCAAGTTTTGTATCCTCATCTGTGATCTTCTTTGCTTCCCAAATCTTCTTGCAAATAAACAAGTTCTTTTAGGGATCCTTTGATGTCTCTCCCTTGAATTCAAGTAACCTAATGGTGGGATCATGTCCTACCATTTTGAACCATGATGAACCTATCTAATTTGATTCGTAGAGTGGTTGTCTTTCAATCTCAATAGCCACTCCTGCAACACATGCAGGAAATCACAGAAAAATACTTCATGCAAGTCACTAAACACGTACTTGTCTAGATATTTGTGCGGTGTTAATTTAGGGTTTTTGTTGTCTTTATACGAAAACTCCATCTCCTTTGTTTTCAACCAGATTTCAATCTCCACCTTCGTTGGATTCCACGGTCTAAAAATTCCCTTATATACTTTCATTTTCAGTGCGACTCTTTCACGATTCCCACTCACTCAATCCCATGTAGTTCTAGCCAAAAACAAAATCATTTGTTGGTTGATATCCTTCTCTAAATACTTCTTAGGATGACCCGGTTCAGATTTGAACAAGCTTCCAACAAATCCCTTTAAAACTATCGGCCCTCCTGGTAAACCAGAAGGAAACACAACACGCAAGTGTACTGCCCAGTCTCACCCAAGATAGTTCTATGGGTGACTGCATTTCTCAGATGCTTGCAGTATATGAAAGAGTGAGGATCTGGGATTGCACTTCATCTTCTTAAGCCTTGATTTGGTGATTATTTCTATTATTCTTAGGATCTATTCATCGATTAAGTTTATGCATGCATTCTAACAAATCTAACATATAACAGATCTCATAGAATTATTCATCCATCAACTAAATACTTACATAAATTAATTATGCAATAAACACATCACATAACACAAATGTTATTGTGGTTCACCCCCTCCTGGGAAACGTCCATAAATATATAGCTTCTCAGGCTCTTTTATTATGTTTCTGCAATATATGGCTCTGCGCACACTACAACTCCATTCATACAATCACAAAACAAACTCCATGACCTATGTGAGGCTGACTAGATCACACCAAGATCTTCATCATGTGATCTAACCCTCAACGTCCAACTACCTTTCTCCCCTACACCTCAACAACTTACAAAAATAGTATTCAATCTTACAATAGTTTCCTTGACTGAACATAGCAAAACTTAGCATAAAAAACCACAACCCCCGACCTAGACCTCCTAGGTACTTATTTATACTAGTTTTTAGCTCATTGTCCATTACAATATCCTACAAAAACCCTAACCCTAATATGGTTATTTTTTCCTGCATGCACGCCTTGCATGCTTTCCTCGCACATGTTGCTTTTCCTTCCCACTGTCTTTTTCCAATTCTAGGTTTTATCCTCCAAAAATAGTATTTCCTCAAAATAGGCCTGTGCCCAACATAGCGAAAGGATATTCCCAAGTCGAGGGAGTTGACTTTGGTGGGATTTTTTCCCCTGTTACAAAATTAACTTACATTAGAGTACTAATGTTTCTGGATGTAGCATTCGATCTGGAAATAGAACAGATAGATGTAAATACATTGTTCCTACATGAGGACCTAGAATAGGAAATCTACATGAAACATCCTAAAGGATTTGTAGTAAAGGGAGAGAAAGAGTTGGTGTGTAAACTAAAAATATCCCTTTATGGTATAAAGATATCGCCATGGATGTGATACCAGAAGTTTGACACATACATCCTTAGTTTTGGATTTGTGAGAAGAAAAGTTGATCACTGCATATATTCCAAGGAAGAAGGCAAGAGTTTCATATATGTAGCTTTGCAGGTTGATGATATGTTGTTGATTAGAAACAACATGAATGCAATAAAGGAGGTGAAGCAGAATCTATCCTCCAAGTTCAACATGAAGGATCTCGGTGCAACTAACTTCATTATGGGAATGGAGATTAAGAGAGATCGAGTTGTTATAAATCTCTTGTTGAATCAGATGAAGTATATTGAAATATTTTTTAAATGTTTCAACATGCAGGATTGCAAACTGGTGAAGGTGTCAATTCCTATGGGAGTAAGGCTAATTGTTGAACAGTTTCCAAAGACATAGGAAGAAATAGAGGACATGGAACATGTTCCCTATGCAAGTGTTGTTGGTAGTCTAATGCATGTGATGACCTACACTCAACCAGATATTTCCCACACAGTGGGAGTGTTGAGCAGGTACATGTCAACACCTGGAAAGGAGAAATGGGCAGTTATCAAGAGAGTATTCAAGTATTTGTGTGGCACGAAGGACTATGCTATATTATACCAAGGAAAACCTCGAGGTGACAGTGGTAAATTAAATGTACATGGCTTTGTCGATGTCAACTGGACTGGAGATCTGGATCAACAGAGGTCGACCAATGGATATGTCTTCAAGATGTTCGGAGGAGCAATAATATGGATGAGTAAGCGACAGGAAATTGTAGCCTTGTCAACAAAAAAAGTTGAATACATGGCGGACACTCATGGAAGAAAAGAAGTGATATGATTGAAAAGGTTGTGTTCAGGAATCGGGTTTGAGCAAAGAGCTATGAAGATAAGTTGTGACATTCAAAGTGCAATATTTTTGGAAAAGAACCATGCTTATCATTCCAAGACTAAGCACATTGATGTACAATACCATTTCGTGAGAGATATGGTGGAAAGCAACAAGGTGCTACTAGAGAAGATAGACACATTGGAAAACATAGAAAACTCCTTGACCAAGTCTATGAATGTTATGAAGTTCTCTTGGTGCAGAGAGGCAGTGGGCATTGTTGCCTTGGGTTTGTGAATGAAAGTTCAGGAATCTCCTAGTTTCATCAAAGAATACAACAAGTGGTAAATTATTGGGTTGTTATATTCTTTATAGTGAAAGTCGAGGTGGATCGATAGCAGGTCGAAGTCGAGGTGGATCGACAACAAGTCGAAGGTCGAGGTTATTCGATCTGGTAAAGTTGAAGCCGAAAGTATCAATGGCAAGTTGATCGAAAAAGAGGTCAAAGTGCGGGCGTGAGACGAACGAATGAAGGCCAACTGGTAGTCAACTGGTAATTTGACTTGGAATTGAAATGTAATAGAATCCCTATATTCACGGGATTTGTAGCCAATGATCTACATGGATTTATAACCGTTTTTGGGCACCATTTCTTTAGGTTTTTTCTCACTGTAAATCCTGTAAAGAGTCGTTTTGTAAGGCCGTAAAGGATAATCTTGAATCTTTAGATGATGAATGGCTAATCACTAAGAGTCTATAATTTTAGAGGTTGTTGGTCATGCAGATGTAAGCTGAATTGGCTACATGATTGTTATTTTGTAAGAAAGAGGGTATCATGTTGATTGTGTCTTAGATGTGAACCAAGGTTAGACATGTAACCTTTTATTTAGATTGAATAAGACAACAAGAGAGCATAACGCTCAAGGAATGTTGGTTTTTCCGGTTTGGGTTTTCAGGGTAAAATATTTGTGTATTATGTGTTTTCTTTTTAATTACGTTCTTGATTAAATTCTTCCTCTCGTTTGCTAGGCTTAGTGTGGAAGTGCGTTTCATTTCCTGACAGTACCTCCATATGAAATCATTACTTGAAACTTTGGTTCTAGAGATAGAAAGAAATTGAGAAGTTTCATTAATTTGCAATTAATGAAGTTATGGG
This sequence comes from Picea engelmannii, assembly GCA_009831015.1. Classification (NCBI taxonomy): domain Eukaryota; kingdom Viridiplantae; phylum Streptophyta; class Pinopsida; order Pinales; family Pinaceae; genus Picea; species Picea engelmannii. Next base: position 41,719 of record ML828623.1, on the reverse strand, counting down.
TACCACCAAAATCAATCAAAACTATTACCTTTTTATTTTTTATATATCCTTTTATCTTGAAGGTTTGTGGATTATTGATGCCAAATAATGCATGACAAGATATGGTTGAAGAAGTCTCTTCTATTTCTATATGTTTTGATAGTTCTAATTCTTGACCTTCTTCCTCTTCAATGTCTATGTAGAATAATTTCTTCTCACCATATTTATGCCCCTTATTGTACTTTTTGTCACAATCGAAACATAGTCCCTTTCGCTCTTCCTTCATCCATTTTTTGAGGTGTCAACCTTGTAGGTTGAGTGATGATAGGAGAGGGAACATGGTGCTCTCTATAGTTTTTTGCTACCAATTTCTACCATCTAGTGGATTAAAACTAAAACTATAGGATTATAGTCCTATGTAAGAATATTTTTCAAAATTATAACATCATGGAAAATTTAATTTATCTTTTTGAAATATCATTGGACCTACCTAGTTTTGTGCAACTTTTTTCTTGAATTTTCAAAAGGCTCATTACTTTTTTGGAAATCAAATGCTTATTTAAAATGGTGATATTCTCTAGGAAACAAGGAATGAATATGCTTAAAAACAATAAAAATGCTTAATTTGGGCAAGTTTACATATATCAAATGGAAAGGTGACCTGAGAGGTTGGGACAAATTTTTTGCATGTGTTTCAAGGCTTGGGAAATCCTATATTCAAAAGAGGAACCACATGTTTTCTAGAAGGAATGTCTTATAGGAAAACATTTGAAGAACATAACATAAAATAAATGGGTAAGGATGATGGAAGGGGGCCTAAATGCTAGCAAGAACAATCCATTGAAATACTTCTACTCTTTACGTAAGTGAAAGGATTAATAAATGATTTAAAATATATTATCCTAAATAATAAGAAATGAGCAATCAAATTGTAAGATGTTCAAATAAAGTACCTAAATGCATATCTATTTAGAAGATAGGAAAGATGGATAATACGTTGACACAACCCCCCCCCCGATGCTTCAGCCGTTATAGGTGATAGGATATGTGTTTGAGATGGAATCTAAGTTTTTAGTAGCTAATAGAAATTCAAACGTGGCTGTTAATTTTGACAGAAGGGAAACATGAAAAAAAAAAATGAATGTTTATCATCGGGGTACTTTATTGATTATGAATATTTCAAATTGTAAACATTCAATACAATAGCATCAAATATGAAAAGGTGATGGATATGGATAATCAATGCATAGATTTGGATGCTTTGATGATCACACTAATGCTTTTTCAAACTCTTGAATATATGAATGATCCCAAAAAAAATGGGAAAAAAATAAAATTTGGGTCTAAAGGAATGACTTTTGAGGGATGATTGAAAGTAGCCTACGTTGGGAATTAGGATTGATTAGGGTATCAAATCGAAAATTTGTTTAAATGACCATAGAAAGGAGAAAGGTCCCCAATTGTAAAATTGGGGGTGATTAGATAAGGACCTAAAGTAAACATGGTGGTTCACAAAATTGGGGGTGATTAGATAAGGACCTAAAGTAAACATGGTGGTTCACTTTATCATGGTGGTTCACTTTATGGGAAGATCATGAATGCATAAAGTAATATTTTATATCCATTTTAAACGATAATTATATATATATATATATATATATATATATATATATAAAAGAGAGATGGTTGATTGAGTATAATGGACATGTATAAATACATGTAAGGTTTAATAAGTCATGTCATTTGGGAAAAGGTATGACTATCATTAATTACAATAAAATAAATGTAGAATAACGACATATGTGGTTGCTTAATACAACATAAATTATTTATACATCATTACATATGGGTAATATATTGTATGTATATTACAAGTCTTCCTACCCTTAAAAATGATTTTTCCTCAAAGCATAGGCAAGGAAAATGTCTTCTGATAGAATGAACAAAAATTTTGTAACCGTCAATGATAAGATAAAGTTGAGGACATGAGGTGATATGGCATTTGAAAAATTGAACAATATTGGCACATCAAAAAAGGATCAATCCATCTAAGGTGGATTCTTTCTAGAACTCTTTGATGAGAAGATTATGGAGTTGATCTTCTTTATTGTTGAATTTGAGGTGCATAGATATTTGGATGCTTTGAGATGTAAGTAGACCATTAACTTTGGTTAGGTACCTTGGGATATTGGTATATTGATTCTTGTGCACTATAAATTATTTGATTTGGTTATTGATATGATACCCTAATAAGTTGATCATTCTTATCTTTGGTTTAATATTATCATGATTTGGTTGTGTTGTCATGATAAGAATTGATATTTTTTTATTAGCTGGTGAGACAACAATATTTGGCTGACATATGGTTACATCAATGATAGTCAAGGGTACATCAACCATCACTAAATCTATATATGTTTATTTATCAATGAATTGTTTCTTAAACTCAACTTTTGGAATCTCTTCCACCGAGAAGACTTCTTTAATGACAACATTGGGTTTTTCCATGTTTATTGAGTCAGTATTACTACCGCTATAAATGGTTTGGGTTTTTTGTTTCATCTTCTTCTCATTCTTCAACTTCTTCATTTTTTCAAGTAGAGTTTTATTGTGATTCCTTAAATGAGAAATCTCATCATCTTTGGTTGATAATTTTTTACCAGTATCTTCAATCTCTCTTCTGTGAGCATTCTCTATGTTCCTATTTTGTTGTTACTACTTTTTTATCTATTGTTGAAATTTGTGAACTTTTTTATCTTGGAACTTCCATTTCTTTTGGGTTTGTACAATTTTTTCATCTGTGTTGATAAGAAATTTGTTCAAATCTCCAATATTTCCTTCTAAATCATCATAACTTTGTTTTGATGACTCCTCCTCACATTGGACTGCAACATCTTAATGAATTGACACTTGATCCTTCACTTGTAATTCACAATTTTGTTTCACTAGTGCTTGAAGTTGTTATTTTAATTTGATTGTCTTGTTAACCTTCTATTCTAATTGACATTTTAGAGTATGTGCCTCATTCACGAGGGATTGGTTTTTTTTCATAATTTATTTACTTCAAATTCATCCTTTTTTGAAGCTTTTGTATTGAATTGAACTAGCCATTTCACTTCATTGAACAAACGCATGTCCCTATTCCCATCACTTGTGCTAATAACATGGAGACTATCAGAATCTTGTTCAATTCCTAAAATTATTAATTCTCTCTCTATTAAAGATATACGAAAATGAATATCCCCAAAGTAACAAGGAAATCTTTCTTCTTATTTATATTCCCTCTTCAAATCCTCCATTTTCTATTATGTTGTTTCAAGAGATGTAATGAGTTCCTTAATTCAGTTATGATGGTGTTGATGTAGCCAAAGTTCCCTTCAATAGAAAAGGGTACTCCTCGATATAAAGTCCCAATTATACCTCACACCATTTGGTATAGGAGACCAATCCGTATTTTTTCCTTGCAGCCATCACTAAAATTATTGGGTTGTGATGATTAAAAATGCAAGATGAAGTATGAAATATGAAACTAATATAAAGATAGAAAACAAACTATTCTAACATATTGACCTTGCTAGGAGCAGAATAAAAAATCAAATATAAATTAAATCATAAACTCCTTCTTGCACTTCCAAAAAAGTTAGTTGTTAAAACAAAGAAGAAACTTATAAATGATGAATGATATAGGTGAATATATTAGTCTAAAAAATTGATTCATCCAACCCTCTATTTACCAACTCAGAAAAATAATATCAAAAAAGAAATTAAAATGAAAATACATAAACTCATAGAAGCATATTACACATATGAATTATATATCCTTACAATGGTGAAGATGACAATACAAATACAAGAAATAGTCCACAATAAGCATATCAGATAGAACCAATCACTTTTCCTCCAAAATTACCTTGAGGGCTTCTTCTCATTAAAATTCTCATAATTAGTTCCTCAAAATTATAGGAAGCAATAGCCCTTTCAATTAGGTAATCTTGGGCATATATAGTTAATTATTTGCAATTGTTTCTAAGGATTTTCAATCATTCCCTAGAAGTTGCAACCATTTCCTAGAGGTTGCAACTATTTCTTAACTTCCCAATGGAAGTTAGAACTTTTGGACTTCCCAAGATTTATCTTATGTGCTATGTCACACTCCTTTTACTCTTGATGTGATACCCTTTTCCAACCTCAAAAACCTTGTACATCGCACTTAAAAAAATATTTGGTGTGAAATGTTTTGGAGTGCATCACAGGAAACAAAACTTTGGTACAATGTGCTTTTGTAACCTTGGTTAATGTGCCTTTTTCTTATGTTTTCCTTTTAACCTTGTCTTTTGTGCTCCCTTTAATAATTGGTTACATTCAGATTCAATTTGTTGATGGGACATTTTTCTCTTTTTGGATTTCTTGGTTTCCATATCTAGATCATGTACTTCACCCATGTCAAAAACATCTAATATTAGTAGTTTAAGTCTTTCAAAGGAACAAAAATTAGGTTTAAACCATCACCTCAAGGTTGTTTTGGTTTATCACATGAAAAGAAATTTTGATGCAGTGTGATAAAGAATTTGTTGCAGAGATAGAAACTTTGGTGCATTGTGGCATATCATGTGAAAAGAATTTGTTGGTGTGATACACTCTGAAGGAGAAAATTTTCCTCCCATGCAACATGTCACACAAACAAGAACTTTTGCATGATGTGATAAAGAGAATTCACCATGGTGAAGACAATTTTGAGAAAGTGCAGTGTGTCAAACAAAAATAAACTTTGATATGATGTGATAAAGAGATATCATTGCAGAAGGTAGAAATTTAAAGAAGTGTGGCATATAATATGCAAAAAATAAGTTTGTGTGAAAAAATACAAAGGAGAAAAACTTTAGTTAGTGTGATATGTTGTGCAAGTGAAAAAAATTTGGTCTAAATGATACATTGCATGCGAAATGTTTTTCCTTGTAATACACTGGGGGGAAAAAAAATCAGTTCCTATCATATGTCACAAGGAAGGAAACATTCTAGAAAGTGAACGATGGCAGGAGGAGCAGGTTAGAGGGATAGGGTTAGGAGTAATTTCTCAGAGGGTGTATTGGGAAGGGTGTGGGAGTACAAGTTTCAAGGTAAAATTGATTGGAATTTAATGGTGATGAGATATCTGGATGTTGTGGTAGAAGTGTCCAAAGAAAAAGGAAAAGAGAAGTCATTTAAGGAGGCAATAGTAGGAGGGTCCAAAAATCTGCCAGGGGATGTCACAATGGCAGGGACAAACATTGGTCTACCTAGATCTGACCAAACCAACATAGTAGTAGGCATCGACATCAAACCCAAATGGAGAACCCTTGGTATGAGGTCACATACCCATGGATTCAGGACTACATACAGTACATGAAGGACCACATTGTCATCGGGAAATTCATGGGAATTAGTCCCTTGGAAAAATCCTTTATGGTATGGGTAAAATCAAGATGGAAATTCAAAGGAAAATGGATCTTAACTTGCGATCCAAAGGATTTTTCATAGTAATTTTCTCATGTACTGAATATAGAGACCAAATATTTGATGAGGGGCCTTATTTTTCAACTCAGCGGGACTGCATCTTAGATACTAGATGGAACGATTTTCACTGAAGAAAGAAGACTACACAAAAACACCAATATGGATTAGATTATACTCCTTACCTCGAGAATTATGGCATCTGGAAACCTTGGAAGGCATCAAAAAAACTCTTGGATCCTTTTTCAAACTTTCATAGATCACCAAGATGACAAGATACACATCCTAAACAAGGATATGTGTGTATATGAACATGGTAGGAGCTTTACCGAAATAAATAGTCATTTCCTATCAGGACATAGAATGGATCTAGAACATAGACTATGAACATATCATATTCAAATGTAGAAAAGTCCACGAGCATGGACACTTATTTAGAGAATGTCCACAGAACACAGCATCGACAACAACCAAGGGTGAGAAGGATACGGATGTGAAAGGATGGCGAGTCGTAAAGGTAATAAACCCACAAGGGAAGCCTCCAAGAAGGATTCAAATAGATTCCAAGCACAAGAAATAGAAGAGAATGAGGTAGAAAATAAAGAAGGGGAGAAACAGGAAGCAGAGAAGAATAATGAGATAGAAAAAGGACCATAAGTCTAGCAAGAAGAAATTAAAAAACATCGTCCTATAGAATGGAGCATTGTAATTTATCCAACAACAAAAGGTCATATTAATATGCAATATCTGGAGGACAACGAAGGATCATAGGAAGAAGAAGAGCGGGAGGATGCTCCCCAAAGAATGGAACTAGATGATATGGAGGTATATTTCAAAGAACTCGTAGCATTACATGGTGTGTAGGATATCAATATGCATATGGGACAACTACGTAAACTACAATGGGAACTAATCAAAGGGAAAGGAAAAGGACATAGCTAAGAGAATTTTCCCTCATCCTCAAGGAACCTAGGTATCAAAAATAACCCACTGAAGACTTAGAAAAAATTAGGGGGGGAGGAAAAGAGAAGGGGGTGCAAGCCCCATAAGCAAGTATTGGAAGAAATAGGAGCTCTACTCATCGACTCTGGTCAAGTAGTGGGCCTCACAGATATGTATTTCCAACCCCAACCCAAATTTTAAATATGAATATCTTCTCCTAGAGTATGAAGGGTCTGAATTCTCTTTCCAAACATAGAATACTCAAGAAAAAAATAGCTCAAGAAAAAGAAGAATTAGTAATGTTGCAAGAAACTAAGTGTGATAGCAACAAGTTGAGAAAAATATCAAATAAAATATGGAGTAATTGTGAGGTAGAATCTTTAGAAGTTGAGGAGGCCTCAGGGGGACTCTCTATCCTTTGATATATAGGTAGTTGAAGATAGACCACGAGAATCCTAACGATCCACCACAAAAATTTGGGATCTAACGACCAAGGCTACGTCTCAAATTCCTATGGTCCTTTGATGCCAGCATCCAAGAGATATTTCCTCAGAGTGATCTCGCAACTGGGCCTTCTCATGAAATATCAATAGTTGATTACTGAGGGGGACTTCAAACTAATAACATCCCTGGAATATAATAAAGGCGGAGTGTGTAAGATAGACATATAAAACCAGGCATTCAAGGAGGTAATAGAGAAATTATGACTTATTTATTTTCCCTTGAAGGGGGAATAGTACACATGGAGAAATAGGAGAGGAGGATCAACTTGTTGAGCACTCAACACACCCTTGAAATTTCTATAAATTTGGGGTACTGTTGATTTTTGAATTGGTTAATATCAAAACAACAACCTCATGAGGATATGAATACCCCTTCATTTTTATACAAGTGGTACTCCTTTGTGTATTATTCAAATATTTATCTTTAAATATATTGGGACAATGACTTAAAAAATAAGAGAATTATGGATAGAAAACTCCAAATCTTTATGAATCAAATTAATTTAAAATGATATTAATTGAAAATAAAATATATGCATCAAGGAATTCCTGAGAAAAGGACCTGGAATCTTCACTCATAAAATATTTACAGAAATAATAATTATAGGAACCATGATACAAATATCACACCCATCACATAATTTAATTGTTTTTTTATTACATTCAAGGAAAGGAAGACATAGGTCCACATATGAGAGAACTTTAAAGGATTATTTTCATTGAAAAAAAAATAGAATATGATAGGAAAAATTTAAATATCCAATGCTCAAAACTTAGAGTTCAAAAGATATTATTAAAGTTTTTCCTCGAAGTAGTTCTCTCGGATTTTTCAAAAAATAATATAGTCTTTGATAGTCTTAAAATTAAAAATGTGTTAGTCCAAAGTTGTACTAGGATTAGATCCCATGGAGCATAAAATAAAGATAAGAAATAGGAATAGGGTAGAACCTAAAAGGTAGACAAAAGAGAAGGATCATAAAATTGGTTATGTTTTTCTTGGGACAGATAAAACAAAATTGGATGATTTCTTAACAGGAAGAGAAACAAATTAGGAAGAATGTGATTTGTATTACTCACTGTGATGGAATCCCTTGGTCACTTTGTGGTTGGTGTTGCTCTTATATTCTCTAACCAATTCTCAATACCAAATGACCAAGTACCAAATGCTTATGTTTTACCCTCTTTGGTAATTTTGATTAAAGATAACTCTAACCAATTCTCAATGTATTCACACATAGGAGCAATGGATACCTCTTGTCTAAATCTTATGTAAAATAATGTACTTTAAAATTATCTTATATCAATTGAAAGTTGTTGTAATGTAACTTAAATGTCTTCATTTTTATTTACATATTCTACGAGCCAACTTTCAATTTCTTGCTTTGTACATGCAATCATGTTATTGAACATATCTATTGATATGCCCTTTAATATTTCCATGTGCTCCTAAAATTGTTGCCTTTTCATGAGAATAGAATTTGAAATCAATTTAGGATCTTGTACTTCACCAGTAGTTCGTGCAAGGTCTAACTAGACCAACTTCAAATACTCTTCACCCTTTTTAACACTTAGAATATCAAGACCATCCAATAGCTCCTTTAATGTTTTGATTCTCTTTATCCAACATGATTTTAATTGTTTGGCATGTGTCGGGGATGGAAAATATTATTCTTTCTCTTAAGCTCAGGCATACCAGAAATTTTTTAAAAAAAATGTAATTACAACATATTTATAAAAACCTTCATCATTTCTTAATTAATCAAACTCTAGGTACTCTCTAAAATTCTGAATCTTGGAACCTAAGGAGACAAATCTATTTTCTAAATCCCATCTCTCTAAGATGAGATACATTATATTCTTTATATTTTCTCCAATATAACACCTAATTGAAACAAGTAGACTCAATGTTCCTTTCAACCTTAAACTTGATTCTGGGGTTTTATCATAGATTTTCCAAGGTTGGATTGTTGAAAATGGAGTAGCAAATATAGGGGTGGAAATAGAGTAGAATAAAATTCCTTAACACTTTATTTAAGCATGATATTTTTTGAATTCCATATCGTCCACTGACATTTCTAAAGCATCGCCTGTAGATCTTTGAATTCTGGCAACTCTGGAAGGAGGTATGCCACTGAGATCTAACTCAAAACAAGATTTTCCTGGAACTTTTTTATTTTTTGAATCAATTATTTCAAAAATTAATTTTCTGGAACTTTTATCAAATAAGGCATTCTACACAATGAAATATTCTTCCTCTGAAAAAACTTCTTCTTGAACTGAAATTTCCTTACTTTCATGCAATCTTTGTTCATCATCAGGAAATTGTATATTCTCGATATCCATGTCTAGGTCCATATCTTCAAGGATAATTCCATTCTCAGGTACATGTTGTTCTACCTCTTGTTGGAATTTTTTTCTTTTTCTTTTGACTTGAAGTTTATGGGACCACTCCAACCTTCCCTTCGAATGGTTTTTGTCACCTCCATCATCAGAATTATAGTTGGATATTTCTTTCATCCATGTGTTGTTGACCAGAGAATTTGTTTGGGTGGGACGCTCTTCTGTGAAACATTTGGAGAATAAGCACTTCTTTCATTTTCCACTCTTCCCCTCTGCTTATGCTATCATGTTGTACTAAAAATAGTCGCAATATCATTTGTTTTCCTCTCAACAATTGGTACTGGTGGGTCGTAACTATCACCCTCCTCTTCTCTAAATAAAAATGTATTAGTTAGTGAATTGATAAATCCAATAGATGTCATGTAGTCAATAAAAGGATGGTTTGGGTCGAAGCCCTTGATCTCTTCTGCAAATTTCAAATTGTTTTGATCCAAATGTACTAAAAATTCATCATTTTAGAAATACTTCTTAATAAAATTTTCCTAATTTTCCATGGAAATGGAATGAATTGTCTCTTCCTTTTATCATGGATGAAATGTACCCAAAACCTGTATTGTCTGGAAAATTCTATGGAAAAAATTCTATCTGGAACATAATAAGGGAGATAAATGGCCCTCTCACGAGAATGATAGATTCTCACCACACTATAATGTTCCATTTTTTCAATGTTCTTGTTTTTATCCAAGAAGGTTGATGCTTCCAAGGATAATCTGGATGTATTCACTTTGAAGATAATTTTCTTGGAAGAAGATACAAATGCATTGAAAACTTTATAAAAATGGTAAGTGACCTTTTGTTTCCATAAGTTTGGATACCATATTGTTACTGGATGAATCCTACAGTCAACTCATTTTCCAATACTCAAACCCTTAAAGACATGACAATAAGTGATATCAAATATCAAATAGGAAGACATATAAAATCTCTTATTTTTCTTGAAGTTTGATAATTGTGAATATATTTCCATGGAGATAATATTCTTCGAGTCGAAGACTTCTCGTTCATGAACTGTGAACGAGCAATGGTCATTGTGGATTCTTGACCTGTAACTCTGGAGAAAATCCATGTAATCTCTAATCTCTCGGTAAGAATTTTTAAGTAGACTTACGAGAATTTTTTATATGTTCTCTGACATTGTCACGGGATCCTCTATTGATTAATTGGGTTGGTGGTCATTGATTTCAACCCTTGAAGCAAGTCCTGTAGCAAATTCTGGTATCCCCAACAGTATGGTTAAGGGACTTCATCTTTATTGATGTATAATGGTATGAAGATTAATTTATTTTCAAGTAAAACTATTATAGATGGATAGTACATGTCATGCCATTTCCAGTGATATGCGAAACATCACATAACTCCTCATGGTTAGAGAGTAATAGCCTTGTAAAGTTGGAGAACCCTCATGAGTTATCTAGAAGGTCAAATAAGTCAAATTATTTGAGAAGCTCCTAGAAGAAGTTGACTAGTCAAGTGGGTGAAACTAGGAGTTAATCATGGGTTAATTTGTTGCAATAAGAAAATAATTAAAAATAATTTAGTTGCAACTAGAAGTGGAGAATTTAATATTTGTAGCAAAGTGG
>ML828623.1:7976-23608 GCA_009831015.1 Picea engelmannii | reverse complement strand
CTCGATATATATTAATATATAATCATTTACAAAACAGGCTCTGGTGAGCTTTAGAACAGGAGAAAATTATGGACCTACAGTCGAGCCAATACCATCAATGACCGGTCAACAAAGAAAGTGATCCCGAAGCTGAGTGGTTCAAGCTGTCGCCGATGGAACAGAGGAGTGCCATCCAGAAAGTGGCAATCTGAATGCTCGAGGAATCAACCGGCGTATGTAGACAGTGAGAACAGTGATGAGTGCGGATCAGTTCGCACTCCCGCCTGAAACCTTGCAGTGAGATAGCCCCAACGCCAATGAGCTCCCTCCATCAAGCAGTGATGAAATCCCAACGGTAGTGGGCGATCCAACAGGGAATTAGATAGTCTGAATAGGAACTTGATTGCAAAAATCGCCCGTAGTGGGCAGGCAGGCTTCATCAAATGAAACCAATACCAGCACAGAGCGCTCATTCAAACAGGTTTATAACGGTAATGGGACTATCGATCCCATTCTCAGAATGGAAAATCGATAGGCGGCCCACCACACCGCTGAGAGCTCTTTTAGATAGAGCATCAGCCTCCTTGTTATGCAATCTGGAGATATGGCTGAACTTCACATCCATGAATTTCTTCGAAAGAAGCTGTGTTCTATCCATCCAGCCTTCTATATGAACAGCGTGGAGATTGCACTTGTTATTGATCCACTCTATGACTAATCTCGAGTCCCCGAGGATTAGTAGGTGATCCAGTGACCAAAAGGAGGCGAGGACAAGGGAAGCCCACAATCCCAAAAGCTCTGCTTTTGAATTTGTGCCCTTCCCACAGTTTAAAAACCAACTTGTAGTTCTCTTAGGATGTGTTTTGAAAAGTCCACCAGCCCCACAGTTTAAGCCAGAGGATGCAGCTGCTCCATCGAAACACGCCAGAGTATAACCTTCTGATAGTGTGATTTCACAAGTCTTTGGAGCAAAAAATTGGATCGATGGGGAAAGCCAATAGAAGGTAGCCCAAACTCTTTGAATAACCACCTGAATAGAGGGGGGATGACCTTCAAAGGTCGCTATATTCCTCTCTTTCCAAATCTGCCAGCAGGTGTAAACAGCTAAGCTCGGGGGAGCTATTTTTTGTGCAATCCAGTCAGCTAGGCAGGCCAGGAACGTGCTACCTCCCCAGGTCGCAGAAAGAGAGTATGACTTAATTAAAAGTTGCCAAACCTCCTTTGTAAAGTTGCAATGCACCATGAGATGGTGCACATCTTCTGATCCGAGTTTGCAGAGAGGACATAAACCAGGTCCCTCCCAGCCTCTATGTCTAAGAGCCTCCCAGGTAAGAAGCTTCCCTCTACCCGCAAGCCAGAAAAAGAGCTTAAGCTTAAGCGGGACCTGCCAAGTCCAAATGAGACGTATCCAAGAGTGGTCGACCTCCAGTCTCATCTGGTATAAGTGCGCATCATATAGATTTTTAACATTGATGTAACCTGTGGCGTCACCCCCGGCCCAAAGCAAAGTATCAGGATTATCGGTGAGCGAAATCCCGGCACCTTTGAGGGCTGATGTGTAATGGCTCCACTCTATGGCCAGTGAACCATCCAGAGACAGGGCGTCGCTGTCCAACCAGTCATCCAGAAGGGATAATGTACCAGTCGGTAAATTAACTTGTGCCAGGGAAGTGTAATTCAGCGCCTCTAGTCGTGCACACATCAGAGGTGAGAGGATCGATTGATCTCCCAGACCAAGGATCAAATCCCAGCCAATATGTATGTCCGTCCCCTTCCCAGGTTTCCACCGTAACCAGTGGAGAATTACCTGTGAGGACGCGACCAAACCTTTCCAGAAGGGAGAATACCAATGTTGTAAGTGTGTTGGCTTTCTGATCCAGTCAAGAAGGGAGAGGGGTCCCAAATACTTCGCTTTAATCAGATGGCTCCAAATGCTAGAGTGAGTGAGTGCTCTCCAATAGGAGCTAGCCAGAAGCGCTTGATTGAAGGTGGAGAGAATTTTTAGCCCCCAGCCCCCAGTCTTTCGAGGCTTGGACAGCTCCTGCCAACTGCAAAGGTGAAAATGGTGCTTGCCCACCTGATCATTCCAAAGGAAATTGAAGATGTGTCTCCGAAGGGTCAAAATAATATTGGCTGGTATACGCTCCAGTGACATCCAGTAGACTACAAGACCTTCCAAAACTGACTTGACCAGAATAAATCGACCCCCAATAGACAACCATTTATTACACCAGAAGCTGATTTTTTTTTCGAAGAGTGCCACAAGCCATTGCCAGTCGCCTGGAGTTGAAGATCCCAGTTTGAGATGGAAACCAAGATAGGTAAAACCTTCACTAAGTTTGTAGAAAGGAAGAGGAATGATTCCCTTCAGGTGCTGTAACTTTGTTTCTGAAATGGCCCAAAAGTGGACAGTCGACTTATTGAAGTTAAGGGACAGACCCGATGCTTGACAGAAGAGCTTTAAAGTTTCTTTTAAAACTAGCCATTCTTCCTGTTCAGCTTTCAAAAAAATTAGCACATCATCACAAAACATAAGATGAATTAGATTAAAACAAGTGGTGAACTTTAAACCCGAAGGATGATGCTCAGCAACTTTTTTAGCGAGAAGGATGCTAAGTCCTTCCATGATCAGTATAAAAAGAAAGGGGGAAAGAGGGCACCCCTGTCGGAGGCCCCTTTCGCTCTTGAAGAAGGAAGATGGCTCTCCATTGATTAATACCGCGAAGTTGGCATTAGTAACACAAGAGAGAATCCAATTGCTAAACTTTTCTCCAAAACCCACGGAAAACAGAACTAATCTTAGAAACTCCCAGTCGATATTATCGAAGGCTTTTTGGATATCTAACTTCAAGACAAGGGCTTTTAAATTCTTATGCTTGATGGAATGAATGCACTCATGGGTGGTAGCAATAGCGTCTTGGATCCTTCGGCCTTTGAGGAAACCCAGTTGTTCTGCAGAAATACATCTTTGAAGAAAGGGTTTAATTCTATTAGAGATCACTTTGGCAATAAGCTTATATACTAAATTGCAGAGTGAAATTGGTCGGAAGTCACTGAAGGCAATTGTGTGTTGCTGTTTCGGGATTAAAACCAAGAAGGTGGAGTTGAGGCTCCCGATAACCTTGCCAGTTAAACGAGAATCTTCTACCATCTGTAGTAAATCCTCTCCCACCAGGTTGAAGAAGTGTAGGAAGAATTCTGACGTCCAGCCGTCAGGGCCAGGACTCCTGTCCTTTTTAAATTTATGTAGGATGTGTTCTATCTCTGTCAGGGTAACAGGGGCGAAAAGGGAGACCGCTTCCTCTTCTGATACAACCGAGGCGTAAAGGCTGGCAGTATGGCACTTCTCCTGGAGGTTGATATTGTTCTGAGTGCTATATAGGCGATTAAAGTATCCGACCGCTTCAGTCTTTATCTCCTCCTGACCACGAAAGACGTCCCCCCCTTCATTATAAATGGACCAAATGCTCTTTTTAATTCTGTTATAGGACGCTACCTGATGAAAATATTTAGTATTGGAGTCGCCACATTTAAGCCATGTGGCTCTGCTTTTGAGCCGCCAGGCGTTTTCTTGTGCACATAGTATCGAATTCCTGTTTGACTCAAGCGATTTCAGTTCGATTGCTTCCTCTGTAGATAAAGCTGATATGGTTGATTTTTGGATAGCTTGTGTAATTCTATGCTCCAGCGAGTTAAGGCGGACCTGTTCCTCTTTCTTTTTTTTATGATACCACGATCTGGTGTGATCTTTTATAACTTTTAGCTTCCAAATCAACCGTCGCTGTGCATTGGCTTCTGTATTGAAGCAGGGGTCTTTCCAAACAGTAGAAACCAATTGATTGTAGTCCTCCTCCAGGGTCCAATTGTGATTGAATTTGAAAGGGGCTGAGCAAATTCGGTCTGGTGGCCTCAGATGCAAAAGTATGGGAGCGTGATCGGAGAAAAAAGGGAGTTCAACACTCGAAGCCGGTAGAACAGTAGAGGACAAAAACTCTTCAGCAACAAGAAATCTGTCTAACCTTCTGGCAATGGCTTCCGGTCCAGATCGGCCATTCCTCCATGTGGGGACGAGCTGAGTTGGTAGAATATCAGTGAGCTTGTTGTTAGCAAAAATTCTCCTGTATAGATCTTCGGTAGCCCCCGGAACAAAGCTGCCTCCCCAATTCTCAGTGGCAGATAGGATGATATTGAGGTCTCCTCCAACAATGAGATAAGGGATGGAAAGAATTCCGTTGTCATCCAGTTGTGTCCAGTATCTCTTTCGGTCCGAGCAGGGGCCATAGATATTCAAAAAGGCTAAATTCTGGGAAGTAGCAAGGCAATGCCCCATACAAAGGATGCCTCCAGTAATCAAGTGGGGAATCAGATCAAAGGTACGTGGCTCCCAAGCCACGAGTAAACCTCCAGAATTACCGACGGAACTAATGGCCACTGTATACCAAGAAGGACGAAAATGGTACACAAAATCCCTGGATTTATGTGCCTCCGCAAGTGTTTCTTGTAAGAAGATGATATCTGGCTTTGTCTGCTCCAGGAGCCTTCTGAAGGAGACAGCCTTGAGGGTGCCTCCAATCCCTCGAATATTCAGGGATAGCACTATCATTTGTTAGAACGAGCCAAGGCCTTCACTGCTCTAAGGGCCTTTCCATCCTGTAGCGAGATATCTGTAGCATTTTGATGGGAGATCTGGAGTTCCTTTTGTTTTCTGGAGCTTCTCGTCTGAAGCGGGGAGAGATTGGTGCCAATGCCTCTCGACCATGAAGTAGCTTTGTCAGCTTTTGCCAGCCCCAGGGAGGATGAACTTCCGGCTTCAGTGTTGGGTCTGATGAGTTCTTTGCCCCTGTAAATAGCCAGTTGAGGGACATTATCCTGTAAGGAGGAAGGGGTGGTCGATGAGGCCAGCACTTCTAATAAGTTAGGGTCCACATCTTCCGACTGTCCGAATCCAGGGGGATCCAAGGGAGGAGCATATGGATCAACAATCGTGGGGGGGGAAGAAGGGTGCCTGGGTGAAGCTATGATCTGTGGAAGGGTAGCAGAGGAAAGTGGAGTGCGATCTGAAGGAAGTTGTGTCGGAAAATCCGGGAAGGTGGATGGGTCTGTAACCTTATTATAGATCCAAGGAAAGCTATGAAATGTGGCTTTTTCTGCTTCAGTAAGTGTCAAGTAAAGTGAATGGCAGGATTGGATAACTTTGTACAGCGGAGAGTCAGTTTGTCCTATAGATGAAAGTGGGATAGAAGAGGGAGGCACCTCTAAATATTCCAGTGAGGGATCCGGGTCCATATATTCTGGAGGGTTGAGGAGTGCATCTCTTTCTTCAGAATAGTCTGATGTAGTCTTACCCGGACAGGTGCGGCGAAGGTGGCCCGTTTCTCGACAGATGTTGCACTGAAATGGGATCCCGAGGTAGTCCAGGGGCTGATGTAGCTTACGTCCTCTCCAAGAAATCTCTAAGGTTTCTGGTAAACCTGTAGCTGTGTCCAATTCCACCAGGACTTTCCCCACTTTCCTCATGGGACTGTCCAAGGAACTAGTGTCAAGAGTGATAAACTTCCCAAGTGAGTCACCAATCGCTTTGAAGGCCTCTTCGTTCCAAAGGTGAAGGGGAAGACCCGGAAGTAAAACCCATAAGTGTCTAAGCTGGAAATGTTCTGTGTCAGGGTTAAAGGCCATCCTCCAGCGCTTCAGCATGAGACTGCTGCCATCATAAACCCAAAAGGTAGAGAGAAGTCGAGAAGCGTCTTCAGGATTCCTGCAGTGAAAACCGAGCCAGCCTCTCTTGAGGTAAAGAGTTTCTGGAGCATATCCTAAAAGAGGCACCCAGTGTGTGCTTATCCAGACTTCCAGCTTCTGTGTGCAAAGGCTCTTGTAGGATATTCGGCCCACCAGGGAGCAAGTGGACATTCTGCAAAGGTTTTCAAAACCTACTCCATCCCCAGCACCAGTCGGGAGATCTTTTTTTTTGCCTTCCATACCTTACGGCCTATGTGAGCGCTTTGTTTAGTGTGAAAGGCTTGGGGTTTGCCTTGAACAGTGGGATGTGCGGGTGAGGAAGAGACCGGAGCGAAAAGTACTCCAGGAGAAGGCAAGATACTGCTCTGGGCTTCTGTTGATGGAGTAAAAGGTTCACTAGATAGGGGGGTCTTGGCGGGAAGGGGCGGAATCCTGGCTGCAAGAGTATCCACTTTGTCGAAAAGGCCTTCCCGTGCCTAGATGATCTCATCTGAGGGATGCATCAACTGGTTGATCCGTGAATCCATAAGGACAGGCAGTGTGGTCCACCTCCTTTCCACTTGGATGGGTGACAGCAAAGATTCAGACCAAAGGGAAGGGGTCAGAAAAGGAGGCCAGATGGATCTCGGAGATGGCTCTGTCAGACTGTATAGTCAGTGTGAAGGATAGGAAAAAAATAGCCGATTGGGAAAGGGGTTGAAAACCGGAGCCAGACTGACAGACTAAAGATGTATTGGACTAGGCGACAGCAAAGGTGAAAAAGTTCCGGTCATAGATTCTATCAAGCCATCAGGTTTAAAAAAACTTACTAACTGCAGGGAGTAGGCAATACATTCGGTTATGGGTGTTCTTTGATGTGGTCAGTTGCTCTGTTAAGTTTAGAGTTGCGAGGAGTGCCTGCTCCGATGCTTCTGTCCAGCTGTGAAGTCAATAAAAAGGTAGAGAAGAACAAGTGGCCGACAGGGGAAAGGGTAACCCGGAATCAGGCCAGTGACTGTAGGTAACAGACAAGGAAACTCTGGACAAGTCGACAGCTTTCTGTCTGGTCGGTTAGACAAAGATAAGGCAAAGGAAACTAGTGGCCGACAGGGGGAGAGGGTAAACCGGAATCAGACCAGAGACTAAAGGGTTAAAAGTGAACAGGACAAAAGAATCTCTGGTCATAGCGACAGCTAAAGGAGATTGGAACCGATCATAGAAAAATCAAGCCAAAGAGGGACAAAGAACGAAATACTTACTGCCGGGAGAAGTCGGTACAGTCAGGTAAAGTTGTTGTGTTGCGTTCAGGAGTTCAAATTAGAATAGTGCCATGTTGTTCGCCATAGCTAATATGCCAGTAGGAAGAATCGATGCCAGGATCTATGGCAGTCTGGTTTGCCATGGTTTGAAATTCCCCTTCCCGCTTCGACCTAGCGTGCTCGTGCTTTGTTGTTTTTTTTTTTATCGGAGAGTGATAATTTCATGCTTGATATTATTAGTGAATTCTCTTTGAATCGTTTTGGGACATTCAAATATTTGATCATTTTTTAACAATGCATTTATTGGCTTAACAATTGTTGCCTAGTCTAGGGAAAACCTTCTTACAAAGTTTATTTTACCAAAAAATGATTGTACTCCCTTTTTTAATGTTAGAGGATTTAATTCATTGATATATTTGACTATGTCATGATCAATATATATTCCTTCTTTGTTGACTATATGTCCCAAAATATTTCCTTTTGAAACTGTAAACAAGCAGTTCTTTGGATTAATAGATATTCCATATAATTTGCATCACTCAAAAACTTCTCTTAAATGATCAATGTGTTTTTCTCTCATTTTGGAATGAATGGTAAGAACATATTGGTAATCAGCCTTGAATTTTTCGATTAAATCTCTGAAGGCATGATCCATAGCCCTCTGAAATGTCGCTCTAACATTTTTCAAACCAAATGGCATGCAGGCATAGGAATATGTCTCCCATGGTGTGATGAAAGAATTTTTTGGTATGTATTCTTCTATAAATAGCACCTAATTGTATCCCAAAAATCCATTTAACATGGACATCAAAGTAGAACCAGTTACTTGTTGAAGCAACATTTCCATGTTATGAAGGGGATAATTGTATTTAAAATACTTACCTTGTTCAAATCTCAAAAATCAACACACAAACAAATCTCTCCACTTTTCTTTCTTACTATGACAAGGTTCGACAACCATTATGAATGTCTAATTGGGAATATTATCCCAGCTTTGTTTAATTTTTCCAGCTCAAATTTCACCAGGGGTTTCAATTTAGGATTTATTATTCTCAACTTTTGTTTGAATGGCTGTGTCCCTTCCTTTAATGGTATGATATGTTGGAATATGGATTTATCATACTCTTGTGAATCATCATAAATCCATGAGAAAACATCAAAATATTATTTGAACAAGGAAGTATATTGATCCACCTCTTCCAGCATGCATCTAGTTCCAAGATTCACATATTTTTTACTCTTTTGTTCCAATATTTATTTTTTGAGTTTCTTGCACTTTTATGGTAGATACTTCTTCTTTCAAATTTGGCATTTTGATCTGATCATCTCTCTTGAAGATAGACTTTGAACTGACACAATTTTTTTAGATTGGTACATGATCATCAAGGATTTTATATGTGTCACCAAGAAAACAATCCAACTATTCATCATTTTCAAATGCTTGTAAATGATCTTGACTATCAGGTATTGATAGTATGAAAATCCTCTTGACTTGAAATGTATTATGATTCTGAAAATCATCAGGATTAAACAAAGATGCAGCAACTGCCAATGAGTTAGCATTTTGATTTATTTCTATGGGAATAAAAGATACATTTAATGAAGTGAAGGAATACATTAAATCATTTACTCTTTTGGCGTAGAGTATTAATCGCTCATTTTTAATATTATAATTCTTCTTGATATGATTTATTACAAATTCAGAGTCTCCATTTATGATCAAGAGTTCAATATTCATTTGAAGTACAAGATGCATTCCTTGTATTAATGATTCATATTCTTCTTCATTGTTTGTACAAGGAAATTCCATCCTAGTAGCATGAGGATATATAACTGAATTAGGACTTTTGAAAACAATTCCTACTCCGCTTCCTGAACTAGAGAAAGCACCATCAAAAGACTTCCTCTAAAATCCTTGAAAAAAAAATTATCCTTCTTATTTTGAAATGTTTGGTTTCTCTCGGTCAAGCACAACATATTTTCCAATTCCGACATCAATATAATCTTACATTAATTCATTATATTTTTTATTGAAATAAAATAGTTTTCTGGGTTCCTGAAGAACTCTAACCATTGTTCCATCTTTATTCAGTAACATCATACCCTCTAATCAGTCAAGACCAATCTCTTCCAAGAAATCATCCATGGGACGGAGGAAGATCCACCACTATAATTTTGAAGACATTTGTGATATTGGGGTAGCAGTTATCCAAGCATAAAATCACTTAATTTATCCATATGCTAGGAATTTTCTTGATTCAATTGTGTAGATATTCTCATCAGTTTCATAATACTTGGTACAACCCATCCCAAGTGCTTCCATTACTTATAATGGCATGATGTTATTTGTTGCTCCAATTTCAATTAGGCAATTATGAAGTACCACATCAGAATTTTCAATTGTAATATAAAAAGGTGGGACTTTGCCTCTTGGTTTAGCTACTGAAATATTTTGATGTTGCTTGAGATTTGTTATAAAAACCTCAATTCTATTACTTGGTTCATCTAAGATTTTAAGATTGTTTTCCCTCTGTTGCGGGATTTTGACCACTTCCAAGAATGGTAGAGTGATTCTCAATTTAGTCAAATCATCAATTACATTATGCATCATTTGTGGAGGATTATTCGCTTGATTTGCAACTGGTTTTTGTTTGGTTTCTTCTGCTCCATTTGGTCTCATCTTTTCCTTTTCCTTTTCCACATTTTCTTTTGTTTTAAATTTATTTGCGTGTGCTCTTGTTTGAACAATGTTGTCTTGCAAAATATCAATTTATTCTTGTTCATCAAATATATACATGGATGGCTCACCTTCATCCATATCTACAAATTCAAAAATTTCTTCTTGAATGAAAGTAGCCTCTTGATCAACATTATCAAAAACCTCATATTCAAAAAATTATTGTAATATTACAGTGTTAGGGTTTGGCACTTTAGGTTCCCTTTGTCTAAATTCTTCATTTGTACCATCTTTTCTTATTATTTGTTCTTGAATGGGATTTATCCTCTGCTCTGGAATAAGAATTCTGGGATTCTGGGATCATTGAGAAAATGGAAGACAAAATAGAAGAGCCAAATACTCCCCCACTGGAGATAAGAAATATATGTTTTATGGTAATCTTTCAAGACAAAATGAATGTGGATTATGTAATTTTTCTTTTGTTTAAGTCATTGGTCTCTTTGTGAACTTTGAATCCCAGTTCACATGTGAGTTTCTTTATTTGTCAAGGAACAAGTGTAGTTTTTGGCTCTAGTACTAGAGTAGTTATGTCTACTCATGAAAAAAATTATAGCAGCACTATATTTTCTACTCTAGGAAATATAAAGTCCATTAGATGATTTTGAGAAGGGTGTGAAGAGTGTTTCATGTACGCTCATTTGGATTGTCATTGTCCCTATTATTGTCACATTGGATTATATTACAATGCATCACTAGGGACACATTATTCTTCTTGGTATTACAATGGAAGATGGGATTAAACCTCATATGTTAACATTAATTGTGAATACCAATCTATAAATAGGAGCATTCACTATGGAAAGAGACAATTGCATTGTGAAAATATTAGTTACAATATAGAATATGGGATCTATGTAAGTGCTAGCTCATCCAATTTAAAGTTCTTACAATTTTGGATACTCCATGTATCTTAATAATTTTAAAGTCATGAAACCACCATATTGATGATTCAATCATGAAGAAATCATTAGACCTACATTTTCTTAACCTATTCTTTATTACTTTCTATGGTATTATCCAGGGATGTACTCTTCACTAATAAGACTGGTACACTTGCCATGGATTGAGTATTGATGGTTCATCATCTTGACAATTGTGGCATGTCCAATGACAAGATTATGTATTTTACATTTCTTAATTCATATTTTCATACTGGGTTCAAGAACCCTTTGGATGATGCAATTATTTGCATTGCTTTGTGTTGCTTGAGCTCTTTCCCTCTCACTTTTTCCAAACAATGCTAATGGTTTGTTAGTTTATTTTGTGCCCTTGTCTTCTCTTTACTTCTAAATGGTCAACTTTCCTGAAATTATTTTTTAATTATTTTAGCTAGTACTTGGATTCATTTTAGCACATTTTCCTTTTGTTTTTGGTAAAATAAAAATATGTATTTTTATACTAATATATAGAGTATACAAATTTTCCATTCTAGTTCCAGGTCTAAAGACATTCTTTTGAGACCCATAATTGTAAAAAAACTTGCTTATACTTTTCAAAATTTTCCCTATTGTGCTATCCATTTTTTGAAAGTTTGATTTATGGCCTTCATGGAGGAAAAAAGAAAAGAAAAAGATTGGATGAGCAGATCTCTAAGGAAAGAAATTATAATATCTATTAAATCTAGTTATATTCCTTTCATAACTATACCTACAGACAAAGAAACTTTGAAAAGGTATACCAAAGTTTTTCTAGATCATAAATACATCCATAGAAGACTGAAAAAATAGCTAGTGCTTGTGCCTCTTTAGTGAAGGTTTAGAGGTGGATCAGAGGTGAGGTGTCCCTTGATTGACCATCCCAAAAAGAAAAACCATTCTTCCTTATTTCCTGGTGGATACTTTCAAAATCTGATCTCTTGAATCGACGTGTGTAGGTAGTGGTTGGTTTTGACTATATGATCCTTGATAACAATCAACCTATGCCACATAACTCACATGAGAAGCTGAGATGAGTTGGCCACCTTTGACAGTGATGTTCTTATGGTCTAAAATTCTTGGTGTAGGATATCCAAATTTTTGTTTATAGTATTGATCTAAAAATGATGAAGACTTGTATTCTTGAAAATATTTGCAAGTTTTAATTCAAGTGTTCTTATGCAAATGGATCAATTTTGAAAGCACAACTTTTATAGAAATAACACATTCAATATGCATATAAATAGAAGCAAATATCAGTGAACAGAAAACACATAACACAGCAAATGATAAAGGAGTTCACCCCTCTCTTGGGCTACATCTCCTGGTCTAGCTTCCAATGGATCTTTTGTATTATTTTCTAAAAGTGATAAATTATGTGCTTTACAATGCTCAAAATTCCAAATAGATGGTTCCAATGGCTTCAGAACGTCCAAAAACTCCTAGTTGGGCTTTTTTGGCACCTTGTTTGGCCAAAAATTGAAGAAGATAGGCTTCCTGGAAGTTCCCCTTCAAACTTGTTGTCTCTATATCACCAAAATGCACCTCTTTCTCCTCAACCTAGCCCCCATGCGCATATATGTGTGAAAATCTAGCACCGGGTGCAACCGCACAATGGTGCGAACTGTAGGACGATTACGCGCCTAGCCCCTAACCACCTAGGACCGTGGGCACATGGCCACCATATGACCACGCACAATACATAAAAGGGGTTAAGTTTAAATGACATATGGTAACGGTCGGAAAGGCATGCACCATGGTTACATTGTATACACATAAGACTGGGGGTTGGGGCTAAGCCCCAGCCCCGGAGCCCCAGCCCCGGACCACACCCCCATATCAAAACTATATCAATTCAAATAAATTCTTTTCCATATATATAATAAGAAACATACGATGGAGCGCCAGTTGGGTGGCCCTTCCCAAAGTGTTACCCCTTCCCGGAGGTCGCGGGATCGAATCCTGCCAACAACATAAATTTTAATCCAACACCAGGGTGACATGTGGCGGCCATTGATTGGGCCACGTGTCAACATTCCATTCGCCACCATTGCCACGTGTCATACACCAACTTGTCCACACGACTGCCAACCAACACCAGCCACATGTCGTACGAACCTGCCACATGTTGTATGGCTCTGCCACGTGTCATACAGCCCTGCCACGTCAGCATCCGTACAGAATGTACAGTCAGCACATTTGTTTTTGCCTATTTGTCGATTTGAACAGAACGTGATATCTCTCTCATTCGACGTCTGTTTGAACCTAAACGAGTTACATTGGGTTCGTGATGATGAGGCCTACACTCCCATTTGATTTGAAGTGATTCCGAGCACTTTGAATTTTGAGAAAAATTTGATCCCCTGGATCAAGTATATACCTCCCAAAAAACTAGTTATTACATTATTTACCATCCATTGTAATCTAATGGATGCCTTAAAGACAATTCCCTAACCTCATGTATTGTTTGGGCCTTTTGGTGAGGAATAGGAGGGGTAATCATCCCATCCTCGTCCCATTGGCCTACTCCTGACTCTCTTATGGATCTACCCTCTTGTATCTAGTAATTTGTTCTCTAACGATGATGTAAATTGAGGCCTTCTCATTGCTTAAGGAAGTGTCTTCATAATTGAAGCTAGTTCTCCTTGAGATCCTTCTTCCTTTATTATTCTCAGGAGTCTTGGTCTCTTTGGAATAATTATTTTTTCTTCTAGAGATATGTAGAAGATTGGCCTCCTCTACATATGGATCTACCTCTCCTGGAAGTTGGAGAGTGTCAAACAAACTTCCCATCTTTCATGATAGGGGAGGAGTTCTCTATGAAATAACTCATAGGTAGATTAAAAGAAACTGGAGATCGGTAGAGAAATTAGACAAAAACAAAGGGATGATGGTCGTATAAATAAAGATAGGGAATATGTGTTTTTTGATTGAGGGATTATTCAGGGTTTTTTTGGGTATGTGTTATATTCTTTGCATGTGTGTGTGGGCACATCAAATTCAACAATTGTGTCTGACGATCCCAATTTCCTTCACCCTTTGTATCATGTGTGTCAAGTGCTTTCCTAGGGGGGTCCCGGGGGGGCAGGATTGTCCCTCTGGTT
Source organism: Picea engelmannii (assembly GCA_009831015.1). Taxonomy (NCBI): domain Eukaryota; kingdom Viridiplantae; phylum Streptophyta; class Pinopsida; order Pinales; family Pinaceae; genus Picea; species Picea engelmannii. Next base: position 9,900 of record ML828623.1, on the reverse strand, counting down.
ACGTGCAGCGTTCGGGGAAGCATCCCGAAAAAAAAATTGGGACGGTTTTTTCTATTTTAGCGGATTTTTATATTTTTAGTTGTTTTCTAAATTAATTATGGATTAAGGGATTAGGGTTTTGGTAGCTACATAATACATAAAATATTGTATATATTGTATTGTGAGTGGTTAAATTAATACAATGAAGAGTTGAAAGGTGCAACACCAAGGAAGGTTGGTTTTCTCCTAGTTCAGGGTTTCCAGCGTAAATCTCTATGTACTGTGTGTATGAGCCATTGATTAATTTTCGTTTTTCTTAGGAGAATCTGTATGCATTTATTTACTTCACAAGTTTAAAACTTACATGTTTATATAAGGAAGGAAAGTTGGAGGAGGTTATGAAGCTCTTCCATGAAATTCCCAACAACATAAACTTATGCTTGGGTAAAGACACTCAATATAAAAGGTGAATAAGTAATACCTTGAGGGAAGGGTCTTCTAGTGAGGTCTCTTATCAAATTTAATAAATCCATCATATGTTTTTTCTAGACAGGAAAATACACATAATTGATGTTGGATCCATTTAGAGGTGGGCTCCAATATTTAGCCATATCAAGAGAGTTTTCAAGATTTTAGGGAGGAGGCAAAAACATAAATTCTAGCCTTCTTGGCCCTAGTTTGAAGATTGAAGTCAAATTCATCATAAAGTATAATAGAAGTCAAATTATTTCCATGAGTTCTACAGTAGTATTACCATATAGTATTAATATTTCAAAACATTTTCTCCAGTTTTTTAGTTCCATTAACATATTTTCTAAAAGAGTTATAGGGGGTAGGTACTAACTAAAACCTAATAGTTTCTTCTTATTTGTATCACAAAAGGACAAAATGTCAAGGAGAACGTAACACTCCTTTCCTAAACCCTTGCTTATATGTAATTAATTATAGTTAATGATTGTCATGCCATGGCATGTGAACAATGTAAATGTATTATTATTTTAATTTAGATTTCCAACAATTGACTGTGGGGGTGAAGCCTTGATGTATTGGCCATGATACAACTAGGGGAAAGAGTGAAGAAAACCTAGAGAGGTGTTCCTCATGCTAAAGAGGACCCAAGCCTCCTTGTTGATAATATTTTATTTTGAGATATTCAGATTAAATTCCTCATTCCATATTTCAAGACAAATCAATTAATGAGGAAGGGTTGGTGGTTGAGCAGCCAACCACCCCAATGAATGGAATTATGGAAGGTTTTCAAAGGGGATGGGAAGTTTTCATCTAGAGGACAATATGAAAGATCACAATGAGTCCCCATGATTGACCTGCATGTTTCCTTCTGACAGAAGGAAGGGAACAGGTCAAGAACCTTCCCAAGTGATTCAAGCAAGAGAAGCACACAAGGGTAGACAAAAATATGGAGGAGTTAGGGGGATCTAGTCGAGAAACAGAAATTTAGATAGTTTGGATCCCAAGGGAAGGGAATGAATATGTAAAAACAAAGTAATGGAAAAGAGCTTGATTTCTGGAATTTGGGTGGAGAGTCCAAAAAGTTTGACCTAAGCCGAGATGGTTGTGAGCTTGATATTGGGAAGGTATCTAGCAAACCTTGTTGAGGCCTGAGCTAGGTGGGTGTGGGGAAATCTCTACCAAGAGTGGAGTGAAGGAGAGTGCCCTTCACAATTTGTTGAGAACATGAGTGGGATCTCCCTAGTGGTATCATGGCTTGGCATGGGGGTGGTCAGAGTGCTAAGAGCGAATGGATCTGAGCCTATGGATGGGTGGAAATGTGAACACCCATAGTCAATTGGTTGGTTACAATCTTGTAACATATAAGTATTCCTTATTCCCTATGTAATTAATTTAAAATACGTAGTTGAGTGCCTGTGAATGTATTGTAAATGTGCATACCCAGTAAATGGACTTGATATTGTTTTATTGGAAA
>ML828622.1:116164-157582 GCA_009831015.1 Picea engelmannii | reverse complement strand
AAGGGAGGATTTCATCTTACATCGAGAAAGTTCCTCAACCCAATGTATATTATATTGAGGAAGACATGGGTGTATATTCCATAATTTTTTATGAAGATGACATATTTATTACGAAACCAAACTATTATGATGGTATGTGGCACATGAACTTTGATGGTGCATGTTCAAATGAAGGTAATGGGGTAGGCATCATATTATACTCTCCTATAGGTAAGATTCAAAATTTTTCATATAGATTAGAATTCGTTGGCACAAACAACATTGTTGAATTTGAAGCTTTACTTTTAGGGATCGAAAATGAATATAACCTCGGTTGTGGTCATCTTATTTTTTTTGGTGATTCAAAGCTTGTTGTGAATTTAGTTAGAAAAATCTATAATCCCAACAAAAAGTTACTTAAATGGCACACCTAAGTTGTCTGGGCATTAATTTCAAATCTACTATCTTTCAACATCACTCACATTAAAAGATAACTTAATGCTTTCGTCGATAGGTTAGTTATGTTTGTAGCCTCACCTGCAAGGAAATTATTGCCTTAGAGACCAGATTGTACATTTTTGTCTCTTTATCGACCTCATCTTTCTGATAACATAGAATCTTGGCAAGTTTTTCTAGATGATGAAGGAATTTTTGTGTGTTTGCACAATGAGCCTTATAATCCTAAGGAAATTGTTTCTCTCGAAGACGATAAGATTCCTAAAGTATTGACTCCTCTTGAGAGCTCATTCTTGATGAGTGATGCAGGTAAAATATAAAACAAAAAAGAAGAGGAGTCCGGAAGGAAAGTTGGAGATATTATCCCCTTGAACATTGGAACCCATGATTCTCCCAAGATTATTAAAATAGGAGCCCAATGTTCTGATGAAGAAAATAAGAAGTTCATGGACTTGTTCCAAGAATTTTGAGACATGTTTTCCTTGTCTTATGAGGATATTTATGGTTTTGATCCTATCATTATACAACATGCCATTCCCATTAAGGAAGGAGAAAACCCGATTAGGGAAAAATAAAGACTTGTAAACCTTGCACTTGAAGCCACAATCAGAAAAAAAGTGGAAAATATATGAATGTGCATATGATCTCTCTAGTCAAGTATTTTGAATGGGTGTCAAATATTGTTCTTATTCAGAAGAAAATAGGTCATATTAGACTATGTGTTGATTTATGTGCTTTAAATAGAGAAATTATAAATGATAACTTTCCTGTTAAGAACCAAATATCAAAATAGCATAAAAAACCTTAGAATAAGTACTCAACACCTTGACAAGGAGATAATTTCAGATAATAAGCCTCTTCGAGAGGGAAACCTCCTTATACACCACATAAATTTACAAATACAGGATGATTCCAAGTGAAAAGGTCTCCTTGGTATATATAGGAGATTAAGAGGTACAATTACAACTAATGGACACAAGACGACATAAATAAAATAACAATACTAATGTAATATGCCCCAATTAAGGGGTAATGTGCCACTATTTAGGGCTTAATATACCCCTCCCCTTCAGACAAGTGTTTTTTGCAACGCTTGAGTAATTTTGGATGCTTCTGCATAAAAAACTCATCTTCCCAAGTGGAATCTTCAATAAGTAGTTTCCTCCACTTAATGAGATACTCTGAAATGGATCTATTCCTCAGTTGGTGAATACTTGTGTCAGTGATAGATTCAGGCTCCAATATGATTTTTCCTTCCTCGCTAATTTCTGGAAATATAGTTTGAACTGTGATCTTGTCACCTATAACCTTCTTTAATCATGAAACATGGAAAATTGGGTGTACTCGTGAAGATGCAGGCAAATCTAATTTGTATTCCATAGTACCAATATTTTGCAACACCTTATAAGGGCCATATTACTTTGGTGATAATTTATTATCCTTCTTAGCTTGCTTGAGGGACATATGTTTGTATGGTTGTAATCTTAAAAATACCCAATCCCCTACTTCAAAAATTATTTCACTATGATGTTGATCTACTTGTTGTTTCATGCGATTATGTGCCATGGTAAGGTTTTCCTTTAAGAGCTGGAGAACTTGTTGTTGATGCTAGATGTGATCTTCCACTACTTGAACCTTAGATTTTTATTTTAGAGAAGAAGTGATGGAAGGTGGGTGATATCCATAGAGTTCCATAAATGGTGTCATTTTTGTCGTTGTATGAAAGGAAGTGTTATACCACCATTCTTCCAAGGGTAACCACTTGAACCATTGTGTTTGTTTATCAAAGACAAAGCAATGAAGGTAGACTTCCATAAATTTGTTCACTCTCTCGATTTTTCCATCAGATTGAGGATGATAAGATGAGCTATGAGCCAATTTAGTACCCAAACAAGAAAATAATTATGTCCAAAATTTTCCAATGAAGATAATATCTATGTCACTTACAATAATCTTTGGGCTTCCATGTAGCTTTTGAATTTTCTCCATGAATGCAGTGGAAACTGTATTGGCTTTGAAAAGATGAGGGAGTGCACAAAAGTGTGTGTACTTGGTCAATCTATCAACAATCACCATGATGACACTATTTCCTTCAGGCTTCTTTAACACTGTGATGAAATCCATGGAAACCTCCTTCAAGAGCTGACTTGGGATGGATAATGGTTGTAAAATACCTAGGGTATTAATTTTTTCCACCTTATTTTGTTGGAAAACAAAACATTCTGCCACAAACCTTTGAACATCAGTTTTAAGGCTAGCCCAAAAAAATTCCTTCTTGACCCTATGGTAGGTTTTCAAAAATCATGAGTGCCCTCCTACCAAAGAGATGTGAAATTCCAAGAGGGCCTTTTTTTTTAGTTGGGAGTTCTTACATAAATATAAGCGATATTTGTACCATAGTTAATCATTTTTCCATGTAAATGTATCTAATGCACTGAAATATTGTTGCAACCTTTGAATGAGATTCCACACATTTTCTTCAATCTTCCATTCATCCCTCGCTTATATTATCCAATCAGTTTGGATGATCGAGATAGCACAGATAAATTTCTCAACATCTTCATCCTTTCTTGAGAGTGCATATACCACAACATTTTGCTTCCCTTTTTTGTAGATGATTTCAAAATCATAACCCAACATCTTGGTCACCCATTTTTGTTGTTATTCTAAATATATTCTTTGTTCCAAGAAGTATTTAAGACTATCATGATATTTTTTGACCTTGAAGTGCTTACATATTAGGTAAGGGCACCATTTTTCAATGCATGTATCATTGCCATAATTTCCTTCTCATAAATGGGTTTGTGTAAGTCCTTTCCCTTTAGTGGCCAACTTTCAACAACAAGGGGCCTTCCTTATTGCATTAGAACAACACCAATTCCATTTCCCAAGGCATCACATTCCACAATAAAGGTTTTTGTGAAGTCTGGTGTGCTCAATACATGAGATTTGGACATTGCCTCTTTAAGTTGTTCAAAAGATTGAGTTTTCTCTGGAGTCCATGAAAATTCATCCTTCTTAGTTAATGTTGTTAAAGGTGTTTCCATTATTCCATAGCTACGAACAAACTTGCAATAGTAACCTATCAAACCCAAAAATCCTCTATGATTCTTCAATGTTTTGGGAATTGTCTAGTCCATCATGGCCTTAATCTTGTTAGGGTCTACCTTGAAACCTTCATGAGATACAATATGACCCAAATACTCTACCTCCTTCACCCCAAAGAAACATTTGGATGGTTTGGCATATAGTTGTTGCTCCTTTAGTAGTTGTAGCACCTTGTCAACATGTTGAACATGATCCTCCCAGGACTTTCTATAGATTAGTATACCATAAAAAAATACTACCACAAATTTTTGAAGGAAGGGATTGAAAATGGAATTCATCAACCCTTGGAATGTGGAAAGTGCATTCGTAAGGCCAAACTGCATGACCAAAAATTCATAATTGCATTCATGAGTTCAGAATGTTGTTTTTGGGGTATTTGCTTCCTTCATTCTAATCTGATGATACCCTGAACGAAGATCCAAATTTGTGAAGTATATTTCTCCATGCAGTTCATCTAAAAATTCATCAATGACAGGAATGGGAAACTTATATTTAATAATGATCTTGTTGAGCTCTCTATAATATGGAAACATACACCATGAGCCCTCTTTATTGAGTACCATTACCACTGGTGCAGAGTAAGAACTTTGAATAGGTATAATAATGCTAGTTTCTAGCATTTCTTCAACCATATGCTCAATTTCACTCTTCTTGGCATAAGGGTATCTATAAGGCCTGATGTTAGGAGGAACACTCACAGGAATTAGGTGAATATAATGATCATGATTTCGAGTGGGTGGAATACCTCTAGGAATATCTTCAAAGATTTTGGAATGCTTACCAATGATCCCTTGGAGATATAGGGGAATATATGACTTAGATGTTTGAACATCTAGTGATCATAGTTGTACAATTACACCCCGATGCCCCTTTTTCAATAATTTTGTCATTCCATTAGAGCTTATCACCTTACTGGGTTTCCCTGTGATACCCCTTAACTCAATTTCCTTTCCTTCCAATGAAAATTTCATGAAAATTAAAATCCATTGTTCCCAATGATTGTAACCATTGGAATCCTAGTACGACATCAGCACCACCCATGGGTATATAAATCATTGGACTATTCATTACATATTCCCCCATAGTAATATTGGTCTTATGGAATTTTCCTGAGCAATTAATAGTTCCTCCATTTGCAATTGTTACTTGAAACTCCGATGCTAGATATATAAAGCAATTGAGAGCTTTGGCTAATTTATAGTGAATGAAATTATGAGTACTACAAGAATCAATTAGGACTATTACCTTTTTCTTTTTTATAGATCCTTCGATCTGGAGGGTTTGAGGAGTGTTAATTCCAGCCAATTCATTACATGATATCATATGGAGATGGTTATTGTTCATGTTATTTTTCTTCTTCCTCTTCATAATATATGTAGATTAATTTCTTCTCACCACACTTATGTCCCTTACTGTAATTGTTGTCACAATTAAAGCATAGACCTTTTTCTTTGCTTTCCTCCAATTGTTGAGGTGTCAACCTTGTAAGTTGAGGTGTTTTAGAATAAGGAACATTATTCTCTCAATATATGTTAGGAGTGGTCCTTCTAGTAGCCATAGCCATATTTTTACTTTCAACATTTATCGCCACCCTAAACGCATTCTCTAATAATTTGGGTTCCCAAAGGTGAACCTCATGTTGAATGTTATCCTTTAAAGTTCCTATGGATACATCAATTAGGTGCTCATTTAGAATATTTGTTACCTTTATATTGAATCTTTGGAAGTTCTCAACGTGCTCTGCAACCGAACCCTTTTGCTTGAGATTTATCAATTGGCTAAAGAAGGTATTGCTCCTTGTATCCTCACAGTGTGCTATCATTTCTTTCGTGAAAATTGTCCAAGTGACAAGTGATTTGCGAGAACAAAGCCATCGATACCACACAAATTGATTGGGTTCTAAATATAAAGAAGCAATTTGTACCTTTTGTGTGTGTGGCACATCATGTATATCAAAGAATTGCTCCATCTGAGGTATCCATGTGATTGGATCATTTCCATCAAACTTCCTCATATCAATATTAGGAAAGTGGTTGGTCTTCAACCCAAAGTTGGAGTTTCTCCAGTCTTTATTCATCTTCCTTTTGTCCTCATCATGAATTTCATGGGATACATTTTCACTTTTAGGGGGCCTCTCTATTAGTGAATTTTTCAATCCTTCCATGAACTCCCTTTTTAAATCATTCATCTTAGTATCCATTATTGCCTCCAAATTAGCTTCAATTGAATCCATCATCCCTTGTAGTTCATATTTTGTTACTATATTATTTTGTAAATCATTTATGTCCCTCTGTATTTCTTCAGCTTCATCAAGAGTCCAAGTAGGATTGTCTAAAGGATTATTTGGTGTAGAAGTTCCCTTTTTTGGTGGAAATTTGAACAAGTATCACATTTAAACCTTGATTTCGAGGTGGTTCTTCTAGACGATCTTTCTTCTATTGTATCTCCAAAATTTCAGCCCTTATGGGTCTAAAAATTTCATTTTGTAGTTATATTATACGTCTTCTCTGCAATGCCACAGGTCTGATCAAAATTGTATGCTCCAAGTGGAATTTATGGTAACTTCCCCACACCTTCTTGATTTTTGGCCCTTCGAGGAGAGCGTACTTATAAATCATCCCAAGATCACAATATTGGATATTTGATTCTAAAACTTGCACCAGAAATACTATAGACTCTCCATTATCCAATGCAATTGGTCTCACTTAATTTGGATACTCACTGAAGAATATATCATTGTTTTACCCGAAACACTTGTTTGAGACTAGTTAATATGACTAGTCAACTACCCTATCTTACACAAGGTGTATATATAAAATAGGATGACCCAGAAGCTGAAATGTTTATCACAAATACCTTTGTAGTTTCTATGAATATCCTATGGGTTTCAGGGTCTGAAACATCACATAAAAAAATTCATAGTGAAAATTCGGCGATGAATAAATTCAGGATGATTCTAGACCCCTAACTTACATAGGATATATCTATGAAAGTATAAGGCCTAAGGAGATGAAATTTGAACCCCACATACCATGATCCCCCTTTTAAATATATGTTATAACCCTAAATTGCACCACATATGCTTACCTAACATCAGGCCAACTCATATCCCTTCTTTGCCAAAAAACTACTGAACAACTCTTCTAAAAACTCCATTTTTAAAAGTACACGCTAGCTGGCCCACTACAGCCCGTGTTTATCTAAAAGAAAACGCTAGCAGGCCCACTATAGCCCGCGTGTACCTTCAGAATCACAAAAAAAGGAAAGTTGCCGACGGCACAAAAAGCTATGGGTCATTTAACTGAAACTCCCAGCCATGCATGGCCGAGAGTTCATCCAAAACCCCAGCTCCTTCTAGCCTATAAAAGAAGGGGTAGGGGTACCATTTGAAGAGGAAAAATTTTAGCGAAGAAACTCTGCCCATTTGCCAAATCCATTTTTCCCAAACCTTTAGCCTTTTCTCAAGCCTAAGGAGAATTAACGCAAAGCAGTTGGAGGACAAAGAAGAGGAGGAGCCCAGGATCAGGATCAAGGAGCGGTGGCCGGTCTCGACTTTGATTGTAAGTTGATTCATTTTGAAAATAATTAAAGAATACTTTTCCCGTCCCAATGCATGAGTTATTTATGATTTTTGCAATTTATGCTTAATTTCTAACCCTCAAGTAGAAAAATAGCATGCATGCGTAGTGTTTTGTCTTGATTGCAGGTTAACTTTGGAAGGAGCAGCGCAAGTAAGCAGGTAAAGCGCAATGGAGGCTCTACACCAAACATCAGTAAAAAGGTTAGTAGTTCCTTTCCTTGCATGTGTCTTGAAAGAGGGGTTTAAGTTTTGGGGTGGTAGGTTAAAAGGTCATTTATTTAAGGTTAAAATCTGCATGCAAATCTGACCCTAGTTTGCTAGTCCGTAGGGTATTATTTCCCAACAACAGAATTGGCGACTCCATTGGGGATTTATACTCTTTAGGGTTTCCGGATTTGGTTGAGTTTTTGGGTAGTTTAAGAGATTAGATTTTCTATTTCTTTGTTTGTCTTTTTCAGTAAGGCCTGAGATAGCAGGGAGCTTGGTTCTTCATACCAGTCTTCCCTGACTGTTGCTTGACGGCAATTTTCGGGACACACAGAGGTACACACGGCCTGCAGAAGGCCTACACGCGTGTGCCCGCACCCTAACCTTCTATAGCCCACATGTGAACGCTTGTTGTAGAGGTTTCAGTAGCGTGTAGGAGTCAGAAGGCTTGAGAGGCAGTCCTCCTCTTCTCTGTCAGAATTTTACATTCTCAGGGGGCTTTCTGGATCCTGTCTGGGTCTTGCTGGTTCACAGTCTTGTCTCAGTTTGCTTCATTGCATTTTGTTATTTCTTGCAATTATTTCTCTTTTATGTTAAGAAGAAGCATCCAAGCCTTCAAGAGACCCTGGTTATCAATACCAAAGGCCTCTTCTTGGTCTGGACTGCCTGTGTTTATTTTTTTTGGTAGTTTATACATACACGCGGCCTGTGCAAGTGCAGCCCACGGGTACACGCGCTCTGTTGTAGCTCAACACGTGTTTGCACGCGTGTTGTTTCAGTGACAGTAGTGTGCTTGACAGGCTGCTTTTCAATCAGGGTGGGGCAGTCATCCCATCTTGTGGTGAGAAGTGTTCCTCTCAGGTGTTTGAGTCTAGGGTTGCACAGTCAGTAGGTTAGGGCCTCTTACCCTTAGCTTGTTTTTTCTTAGTTGATAGTTGATAGAAAAGATAAAAAAGAAAAAATTTGTTTTATGGTTTTTAGACAAGCGTAGGAGTCTGTGCTTTCTTGATTGCCATTGTGTATCTTTTCTTTGATTCTTTGCGGTCTGCGATTTAAGCCATAATTTTTTTTTCTTTTCTTGGTTTTGTGCTTGTCGGCATTTTCCCTTTGTTGCTTCATTTAGCACTCAAATAAATAAAAATATATCTCTTTTTCATTTTCTTCTTTGTTTGAAGATTGTGTTTCTGCATCAATAGCTAGGGAGAAGACTTTTTGTTCATAAGTTTTTGCAGTGCATTTAGAGCATAAGTAGCTCGTAGTCCAGGGAAATTCCTTTATATTTGCTGCATGAAATCTTAGAAAAATTGAAAGGAAAAAGAAGTCTTTCTTTTTGAAAAGTTGTTGATTTTTGCATATTAGTAAAAGTTTTTGTTTCCAAAAATTTTTCATTCGTTTTTGCTTTGAGTCTTTACACATCATCAGTTTCACCTTCATACCTTATGACATAAAAAATCCCTTAAAAGCAACGCTAATTTAAAATCTATTAGACTTTTTGTTTGTAGGGTTCATACACTAGTTCAGGACTAGGGCCTTGGATTAGGTTGGAGAGAAAACTCTCCAAGGCCACTCAAAACCAGACATTGGAGTCGGTGATAGGGAGTGTAGAATTATAGTTTCGTGAAAGTTATCTGGGACACCCCTCTAACACAGGGGATAAACACGAGGTCGCGTGAGGAAAGGTAGCGGAGATAACCCCTCCAAAGTCGGACCAAGCGTCGTGGAAAACACATATAGAGGATTTGTCTTGGGATTCCGTCGTTTGCATTTGCCACGGGGCTTCGTGGGTCTCGAATCCGTTTGAGGTCCTCAGTTGTCTTCCGGACCATTTACTCTCGATACCTTTGACAGGTTTCGGGCTTGATACCCTGCTCATTGTGGTCTACCCAACTATCGACTGTACCCGCCTGGTGACTATTCGCGTGCTGGCAAACTAGTTGCCAATCTTTCATAGGGACATACACATGTGACTGTGGGGGTATACCGCGGTACCTAGGATAGAAATCGGGCCACGCTTTGCAAAGTATACCCGGAGGGTGCTTCCGTGTTCGAGTTTCACTTGCATTGGTAAGTTTCTCTAGTGTTGGTTGTTGTAATTGTTCTTCAAAATAGTTAGTGATTGCTTGTCTTATGTATTAGGGGTTTCTTTTTTAGTGTGTGTTACTGTTTGATCATGTAGAATACCTTAGCATGTCTTGGATCTTCTCACACAGTGGAGGATCCCGAGCTCCACCAGTCACCAAGGCTTCTGGGCCTGCCGCCGATTATACTGGAGACACCCCCGCCACCATTGAGGCAGAAACTAGACCAATAAGGGTCTTTCGAAGCAACCGGGTTACAAGCCATTGTGCCCGACCAACTCCCGGAGGAATCAACCGCCAATCTTGGCTCGGTTGAAACCCCAACCACTGATACTTGGCCATCGATCAGTGTACCAATCCAATTTTATGAACGCCTGTCAGTGCCTCACACAGCTATGGAAACAAACGATGTTACTTCCTCTGGGAATTCTTCCATTCCCACCACCGTTGCTACCAGAGGAGAAGCATCTCCTAACTTGCCGTCGTCGGTTTGGGACACTACGGTCTCGACCGCAACTACGTCGCACAGTGGACTGACCCCATAAATCGCGGTGGCCACAAATCCCTTCACACCTAGTGCGACAGGCTCTTCGTTCTCATACGGTATGCCTAGTTCGGGCACAAGTCCTGCACTCACTCACTCCACTTTACAGACTTTGGGTCTGGGGGCAGGGAGCTCTAACACTCCTCTAAAAGGTCAACGTGGGGGCATTCCTGTCCCTTTTAATGATTTTCCTTATGCTGGAGGTCATATCCCTCCTTCGTCCCCTTCGCTTGGTGCTATGCATCAGCAATCTATCGGGAAGCTTGCACACACGAGTTTATTTGGAGTCGGAAGTCAAGGAACACCTGTGCAAACTCTGTCGGTCGGTTCATCACCGTTTGTTTGGAACGAGACGTTTGGTAACAACACTTTCGCATCCATTGCTTTCCCGTCTGGGGGCACTCCCATTTTTGGACAGTCTACTCCGGCACAAGGTACTATTCCTGTGTCGGGGGCACATATAGCAGGACCTTGGAACTCAGGACAAGGATCTGTTCCCTCCTCTGGAATGTCATTCTGGGGTAATTCTTTCCACATTCAATGGAACCCTGGACAGACTTCTATGCCTCTCCCAGCAAGACCGACATGGGTTAATCCTTCCCAAAGTCCGTCAAACACAATGAATTCCCAACATCCTATGTCCTTTATGGGGAATCAGCCAATGATGTCTCCACAGATGCAAAATCCTTACGCTGGTCAAGGCCATGGTTTCTACCAGAATCTGTGCCAGCAGCCAAACTTTTCCTGGCAACCTGGTGCCAATCAAACTCCAGGACCCTTTTTCGCAGGCTATCAGCAGTAACCCAAACTACCATTCCTGGCGATGTTACACTTGCCAGATTTGACAAGGTTGTTAAATGATCCTATCTGTCATGATCCACAACTGCCTCCTATGCCAACGAAGTTGCCTTCGGACTTTCCAAAGTTCGAGGCCAAGACTAACGAAGATCCAGGTGATCACATGACTACTTTCCATCTTTGGTGTTCATCTAACTCATTGAAAGATGACTCCATCCAGTTGTGATTGTCTCAACGCACTCTTATTGGGAGTGTCGCGAAATGGTACATCGAGCTTGATCGCTCAAGATATTCTTCTTTTGACGAATTGACGATGGTCTTCCTTAACCATTTCCAGTTACCTGTGAGATATGATGCTGGCACAGAGCTGCTTGCCAATTTCGAATAGACGACAGCGGACCATATCTCTGATCATATCCGAGAGTGGAGACGCCAAAAGAGTCTAATCAAAGTACCAGTCCCACCAGCATTCCTGCTTGAGTGGTTCCTTAAGTCTTTAGTCCCTCAATTATCCAAAGACGTCGCGACTTCAGGAGTTTTCTCCGAAGAAGATGCCATCATGAGGGCTCAATAGTTTGATCTCATCTATTCTCAGTCTGGTTTATTATACAACATCCTGCCAGATGCACCACGATCGATACTGGATAAAATTAGACAGAGAGTCGGACCACATGCCGATGGTATCGTTGGTTCAACACAAACCAATCCCGCTAAGCATTTGACAAAACAATTGCAACAGTTATCTATACAACACTCAGCGGCCAGCCAGACTACTGCTTTGGCTGCTCCTCCTACCCAAACGTCGGAAGTACACTCTGTGCAGACGACTAACCCAAAGGCCACCCAACAGCCTGAAGGGAAGAAAACAAAACGCAAGAAGGGTAAGGGGGGTAAAAACCCACTGATAATGCTGGCGAGGGCACCACCGAAAAGAGAAAGGCGAGGTATCCGTGCAACTTGTGTGCGGAAGACCACCCGACCCATCTATGTCCTCGACTTGCAGAGGCCCAAAAGTTTGTCACACAGCAATAGCAAGTCGTGTTGACCAATCCCTTTCAACATGGGAAAAATTTAACTCAAGCCTCTACAAGTGCCGAAGGGGGAAGCCAAGAAACCTGTCCTCCCCAAAAAAATTCCTCATCCACGAATGTATATATGGTTAGGGGTGATGCTTTAATAACGACTAGAGCGCACGACTATAGTAAACCGAGCACCTATGAGAACGGTAAAGAAGTTGAGATCCCATATCTTCCTCTACAGATCGAGAAGACGTTGGGTGAAAAAATGAAACACATTCCAAATGGTTCATTTAAGAAATCTTTTCACAACCCAAACGCAAGGGATGCCCAGAATTACTCTGTGGTGGAAGATTTATCACAAACCCCTCGTGCGATGTCCGCTTTAGAGGTCCTCCAAAGTTGCCCTGCTCAGAGGAAAGCCTTGTTGACTTCTTTAGGCTCTACTGAGACTTGTAACCCAGGTACCATCATGTTAGATACGACCGACTTGAAACCTCGTCTGCCTTACCACGTCGCGTTTCAGATAGTAGTGGCTTATCCCATGAAAACTTTTACACGGAATATCTTCCACACGGTGGTCAACGAGGGCGCTTCGACTTGCGTTATGTCGCTAGAATGTTGGAAAGATATTGGTCAGCCCGCTTTGTCTCCATCACCTACTCTCCTCACTGTGTTCGATGGTCGTTCTTTCCGGCCACATGGCATCGTTCCTTCTTTCCCTGTGCATTTAGGAGGGAAGACCGTGTGCGTTGAAGTAGAGGTAGTCGATGCCCCCCTCGACTATAACCTCTTGTTACGTCGGAGTTGGGCTTATGCTATGCCAGCTGTGGTTGCTACAGTTTTCCAAGTCTTGTTGTTTCCACACGAGGGTCGGATAGTGACCATTGATCAATTGTCCTTCTCTAGGCTTGATCCAGCTTTGGGGGCATCCACATTTCCCATGATTGATAATCCTCAGCCCAGTGTCATTAACGTAGGAGTTGGTTTGTGCCCATCCTTGATGGGTACCTTTGATTACCCACCTCCTCATAACGATGTCAAGTTTATATCTAATCATCATAAGGCTGAGATTTTTCAAGTTTCGTCGTTCTACACGACTTACTTCGAGGATCCTTGGATTCTTCCTTCCCCATCAGCCACGATGGATGAGGCAGGGCACTCAGGCATGTCCATGACCTTGTCGGCCACTGAGGTAGCGTACTCTTTAGTCCAGAAAGCTTCAGTTAACACTGATCCAACTCCTTCACAAGAGTTAGATCCACTGCTAGAGCCTATTTGGGCTCAGGGTTCTCTGGCTAACATCGATTCGTTAGACTTAGTCTTGCCTTCTGAGGAAGCAGTAATAGAAGCAATGACTAGTCCAGACAAACCTTGGGAAGATCTTCATCATACATCATATTTACTCCCAAAGTTAAGCCGAATCAAAGCAGGAGAATTCACCGTGACTATGACTGGAGATAGGTCTTGTCATACTAATCCCTTATCTACACACAAGATCTATGTTGAGGGTAATATGGAAACCAATGCTGAAACGATACCTATCAATATCTCCAGAACCCCTGGCGTCATAGACAATGTTTTCGTCGGAGCATACAGCTCCTCCGAGGAGATGCCAGGCATCGACCCACAAAGAGTCTATCATGAGCTAACTATGTTGTTTTTCAAGCTCGCTTTGAGATCCGAAAGCAACATCCAGTGAGACTACATTTATGATTTTCGATCTCGTCTGGATTAACTGTGAAAAGTAACCAGTATGGAGTCTTTTTTAAGCCCTTTTCAAACTCCTTAAAGATGAAAAGATTTCTGAGTGACCTTGTTTCTTCACACTCGTTAAATTGGTCCAGAACAACGTTCCTTAAATGGGTCTCCTTTTAAGCCATTTTCAGACACTCTCAAAATGAAAAGATTGTCGAGCGATCTTGTGACCTTTCACACTCGTTAAACTGAAATTTGAAGTCACGTTTGTCCGGTGGTAGTTTACCCCTTTTTCGGTTCAGACGGTGAACTGTACGAACAAAGGAACACTCTATTGAATTCCCATTCTTTAGAAGAGTATCCTCAGGTATAATTTTATGCCTTTTTCGGGCCTAGCGGACTAAATTTACGAAAAAGAAACCCCCACGGAGTCCATAATTAACCTCTTTTCAGAATGCCTAAAATTGAAAAGATCGTCGAGTGACCTTATTCTTTCACACTCATTAAACTGGTCCAAAAGAACATTCCTGACGGAGTCCATAGTTAAGCTTTTTTCAGACTCCTTAAAAGTGAAAAAATAGTCGAGTGATCTTGTCCTTTTCACACATGTTAAAATGGTTTTGAATTGACGTCTACTCGGTGCTAGTTTATCCCTTTTTCGAACCGACTAGACTATTGTCAAAAAAGGTACCCTAATGGAGTTTCCTTTTATGCTTTTTCAGACTCTCTAAATATGAAAAACCACTGAGCTTCCCTTCTCTGGGCTTGTTAAACTTACATCGAAGGGCGTTACCATTGTGTGTTCTATCAACCGCATTTTCATATCTTACCCATCAGCCTTATAACAATTTGCTTCTGCGTCTTAACACCTTTGGCCACTAGAGGATTTTTCCCGAGTATCATTTCCCTAGAACATCAGTCTTGTCCTTATGCCTCGAGCTTGTATGTTTGCAGTACTCATTCCTCCATTGTAACGTAATATTCCTTTATTCTTTTTCAAAATCATCAAAAAGAACAAAAAAATCAAATATACCCCAAAAAGAGGATGGGAAAAGTATTTTCTTTATTGGAAGCATAATGAGTCGCCCTTGGATAAAGCACATTTGTCTGTTTGATCATCAGACTATGGGATGTAGTACGACCTTAGGAAGCTTTGCTCNTTGCGTTGCCTCCTGCTTCGTAGACTTATGATTAACAGATATGTTGCCTGAGTCTTATCACTTGTCGTGCTATTATCCAAGGGAAGTTTGTCAGTGAGCCTGAGTCGGCCCCTCTGCAATATGTCTCTTGTCCGCATACCCGGCCATCCTGAACGTCCAATCAAGTTTTTGTTCGAAATCACTGAAGCCTTCAGTCCGATCATCAAGATTATCAAGTCCATAACCGACGAGCCATCGAAGACCTCGAGGTAGTGCAGTCATACACTCATATTACACTCCTACCCGAGTTTTAGAAGATTTTGAAGTTGTTGCTCGAGCTCTGAAGTACAGCCATTAGGCCGAATCATCTTCTGGAAGATGGGTACTCTATATGTACATCTTTCTGATTTCGAGATGTAGCTCCGCTGTGTATTATTCGCGGCTACTCTTTATAGTTATTTGACATGGATCTACAGTGTATTTGATTGGTAGCCATGGTTCTAGATTATCCCGACCATGGGTATGCCCGCCTTGGTGAGACATTTTTTGTTTTGCAGACGATACCTCCTGGTTCCTGATTTTTGGGCTCACTCATCCAGCATATCAGTACAGATTGGTAAAATATTGGTAATGTATTTCGGCCATCAGATTCTCTTCTGACCTCACACATTAGGGGGCATCTGTTATAACCCTAAATTGCACCACATATGCTTACCTGGCATCAGGCCAACTCATATCCCTTCTTTGCCAAAAAACTACTGAACAACTCTTCTAAAAACTCCATTTTTAAAAGTACACGCTAGTTGGCCCACTACAGCCCGCGTTTATCTAAAAGAAAACGCTAGCAGGCCCACTACAGCCCGCGTGTACCTTCAGAATCACAAAAAAAGGAAAGTTGTCAATGGGACAAAAAGCTATGGGTCAGTTAACTGAAACTCCGGACCATGCATGGCCGAGAGTTCGTCCAAAACCCTAGCTCCTTCTAGCCTATAAAAGAAGGGGTAGGGGTACCATTTGAAGAGGAAAAATTGTAGCGAAGAAACTCTGCCCATTTGCCAAATCCATTTTTCCCAACCCTTTAGCCTTTCCTCAAGCCTAAGGAGAATTAATGAAAAGAAGTTGGAGGACAAAGAAGAGGAGTAGCCCAGGATCAGGATCAAGGAGCGGTGGTCGGTCTCGACTTTGATTGTAAGTTGATTCATTCTGAAAATAATAAAAGAATACTTTTCCCGTCCCAATGCATGAGTTATTTATGATTTTTGCAATTTATGCTTAATTTCTAACCCTCAAGTAGAAAAATAGCATGCATGCGTAGTGTTTTGTCTTGATTGCAGGTTAACTTTGGAAGGAGCAGCGCAAGTAAGCGGGCAAAGTGCAACAGAGGATCTACAACAAACATCAGTAAAAAGGTTAGTAGTTCCTTTCGTTGCATGTGTCTTGAAAGAGGGGTTTAAGTTTTGGGGTGGTAGGTTAAAAGGTCATTTCTTTAAGGTCAAAATCTGCATGCAAATCTGACCCTAGTTTGCTAGTCCGTAGGGTATTATTTCCCAACAACAGAATTGGCGACTCCACTGGGGATTTATACTCTTTAGGGTTTCCGGATTTGGTTGAGTTTTTGGGTAGTTTAAGAGATTAGATTTTTTGTTTCTTTGTCTATCTTTTTCAGTAAGGCCTGAGCTAGCAGGGAGCCTGGTTCTTCATACCAGTCTTCCCTGATTGTTGTTTGATGGAAATTTTTGGGACACATAGAGGTACACGCGGCCTGCAGAAGGCCTGCATGCGTGTGCTCGCGCCCTAACCTTCTATAGCCCGTGAGTGAACTCTTGTTGTAGAGGTTTCAGTAGCATGTAGGAGTCAGAAGGCTTGAGAGGCAGTCCTCCTCTTCTCTGTCAGAATTTTACATTCTCAGGGGCTTTCTGGATCCTGTCTGGGTCTTGTTGGTTCACAGTCTTGTCTCAGTTTGCTTCATTGCATTTTGTTATTTCTTGCAATTATTTCTCTTTTATGTTAAGAAGAAGCATACAAGCCTTCAAGAGACCCTTGTTATCAATACCAGAGGCCTCTTCTTGGTCTTGGCTTCCTGTGTTTATTTTTGTCTAGTAGTTTATACATACACGCGGCCTGTGCAAGTGCAGCCCGCGGGAACACAAGCTCTGGTGTAGCTCAGCACGCGTTTGCACGCGTGCTGTTTCAGTGACAGTAGCGGCTTGACAGGCTGCTTTTCAATCAGGGTGGGGCAGTCATACCCTCCTGTGGTGAGAAGTGTTCCTCTCAGGTGTTTGAGTCTAGGGTTGCACAGTCAGTAGGTTAGGGCCTCTTACCCTTTGCCTGTTTTTTCTTAGTTGATAGTTTATAGAAAAGATAAAAAAGAAAAATTTTGTTTTATGGTTTTTAGACAAGCGTAGGAGTCTGTGCTTTCTTGATTTCCATTGTGTATCTTTTCTTTGATTCTTTGCGGTCTACACTTTAAGCCACAATTTTGTTTTGTTTTCTTGGTTTTGTGCTTGTCGGCATTTTCCCTTTGTTGATTCATTTAGCACTTAAATAAAAAACAATATATCTCTTTTTCATTTTCTTCTTTGTTTGAAGATTGTGTTTCTGCATCAATAGCTAGGGAGAAGTCTTTTTTTTCATAATTTTTTGCAGTGCATTTAGATCATAAGTAGCTCGTAGTCGAGCGAAATTCCTTTATGTTTGCTACATGAAATCTTAGAAAAATTGAAAGGAAAAAGAAGTCTTTCTTTGTGAAAAGTTGTTGATTTTTGCATATTAGTAAAAGTTTTTGTTTCCAGCATTTTTTCATTCGTTTTTGCTTTGAGTCTTTACACATCATCGGTTTCACCTTCATACCTTGTGACGTAAAAAATCCCTTAAGAGCAACGCTAATTTATAATCTATTAGACTTTTTGTTTGTAGGGTTCATACACTAGTTCAAGACTAGGGCCTTGGATTAGGTTGGAGAGGAAACTCTCCAAGGCCACTCAAAACCAAACATTGGAGTCGGTGATAGGGAGTGTAGAAGTCCAGTTTCGTGAAAGTTATCCGGGACCCCCCTCTAACACAAGGGATAAACACGAGGTCGCGTGAGGGAAGGTAGCGGAGATAACCCCTCCAAAGCCGGACCAAGCGTAGTGGAGAACACATATCGAGGATTTGTCTTGGGATTCCATCGTTTGCATTTTCCACGGGGCTTCGTGGGTCTCGAATCCGTTCGAGGTCCTCAGTTGTCTTCCGGACCATTTTCTGTTGATATCTTTGACAGGTTTCGGGCTTGATACCCTACTCATTGTGGTCTACCCGACTATCGACTGTACCCGCCTGGTGATTGTTCGCGTGCTGGCAAACTAGTTGCCAATCTTTCATAGGGACATACACAGGTGACTACGGGGGTATACCGTGGTACCTAGGCCAGACATCGGGCCACACTTTGCAAAGTATACCCAGAGGGTGCTTCCATTTTTGAGTTGCACTTGCACCGGTAAGTTGCAATAGTGTTGGTTGTTGGAACTGTTCTTCAAAATAGTTAGTGATTTCTTGTCTTATCTATTAGGGGCTTCTTTTTTAGTGTGTGTTACTTTTTGATCATGTATAATACCTTAGCATTTCTTGGATCTTCTCACACAGTGGAGGATCCCGAGTTCCGTCGGTCATGAAGGATTATGGGCCTGCCGCCGATTATACTAGAGCCAACCCCGCCATCATTGAGGCGGAAGCTAGACTAGCAAAGGTCTTTCGAAGCAGCTGGGTTACAAACTATTATGCCCGAACAACTCTCAGAGGTATCAACCACCAATCTTGGCTCGGTTGAAACCCCAACCACTGATACTTGGCCATCAGTCAGTGTACCAATCCAATTTTACGAACGCCTGTCAGTGCCTCACACAGCTATGGAAACAAACGTTGTTACTTCCTCTGGGAATTATTCCATTCCCTCCACTGTTGCTACCACAGGAGAAGCATCTCCTAACTTTTCATCGTCGGTCCGGGCCACTACGGTCTCGATCGCAACTATGTCGCACAGTGGACCGACCCCATCTATCGCGGCGGCCACAAATCCCTTCACACCTAGTGCGACAGGCTCTTCGTTCTCATACGGTGTGCCTAGTTAGGGCACAAGTCCTACACTCGCTCACTCCACTTTACAGACTTTGGGTCTGGGGGAAGGGATCTCTAATGCTCCTCTGCAAGGTCAACTTGGGGGCATTCATGTCCCTTTTAATTCTTTTCCTTACGCTGGAGGTCATATCTCTCCTTCGTCCCCTTCGCTTGGTGGTCTGCATCAACAGTCCGTCGAGTAGCCTGCACACACGAGTTTATTTGGAGTCGGGATTCAAGGAACACCTGTGCAAACTCTGTCGGTCGTTTCGTCACCATTTTTTTGGAACGAGACGTTTGGTAACAACACTTTCACATCCACTTCTTTCCTGTCTGGGGGCACTCCCATTTTTGGACAGTCTACTCTGGCGCAGGGTACTATTCCTGCGTCGGGGGCACATATAGAATGACCTTGGAACTCAGGACAAGGATCCGTTCCCTCCTCTGGAATGTCATTCTAGGGTAATTCTTTCCACAGTCAATGGAACCCTGGACAGACTTCTATGGCTCTCCCAGCAGGACCGTCATGGGGTAATCCTTCCCAATGTCCGTCAAACACGATGAATTCCCAACATCTTATGTCCTTTATGGGGAATCAGCCAATGATGTCTCCACAGATGAAAAATCCTTACGCTAGTCAAGGCCATGGTTTCTACCAGAATCTGGGCCAGTAGCCAAACTTTTCCTGGCAACCTGGTGCCAGTCAAACTCCAGGACCCTTTTTCCCAGGCTATCAGGAGCAACCCAAACTACCATTCCTGGCGACGTTACACTTGCCAGATTTGACAAGGTTGTTAAATGATCCTATCTGTCACGATCCACATTGGCCTCCTATGCCAACGAAGTTGCCTTCGGACATTCCAAAGTTCGAGGCCAAGCCTAACGAAGATCCAGGTGATCACATGACTACTTTCCATCTTTGGTGTTCATCTAACTCATTGAAAGATGACTCCGTCCAGTTGCAATTGTTTCATCGCACTCTTATCGGGAGTGCCACGAAATGGTACATCGAGCTTGATCGCTCAAGATATTCTTCTTTTGGCAAACTGGCGATGGCCTTCCTTAACCATTTCCAGTTACCTGTGAGATACGACGTTGGCACAAATCTGCTTGCCAATTTCGAACAGACGACAGTGGGCCATATCTCTGATCATATCCGAGAGTGGAGACGCTGAAAGAGTCTAATCAAAGTACCAGTCCTGCCAGAATTCCTGCTTGAGTCGTTCCTTAATTATCCAAAGACGTCGCGACTTGAGAAGTTTTCTCCGAAGAAGATGCCATCATGAGGGCTCAATAGTTTGAGCTCGTCTATTCTCAGTCTGGTTTATCATACAACATCCTGTCGGATGCACCACGATCGATACTGGATAAAACTAGACAGAGAGATGGACCACATGCCGATGGTATCGTTGGTTCGGCACAAACCAAGCCCGCTGATAAATTGACAAAACAATTGCAACAATTATCTATACAACACTCAGCGGCCAGCCAGACTACTGCTTTGGCTGCTCCTCCTACCCAAACGTCGGAAGTACACTCCGTGCAGACGACTAACCCAAAGGCCACCCAACAGCCTGAAGGGAAGAAAACACAACGCAAGAAGGGTAAGGGGGATAAAAAACCCACTGATAATGCTGGCAAGGGCACCACCGAAAATAGGAAGGCGAGGTATCTGTGCAACTTGTGTGCGGAAGACCACCCAACCCATCTATGTCCTCGACTTGCAGAGGCCCAAAATTTTGTCACACAGCAACAACAAGTCGTGTTGACTAATCCCTTTCAACATGGGAAAAATTTAACTCAAGCCTCTACAAGTGCCGAAGGGGGAAGCCAAGAAACCTGTCCTCCCCCAAACAATTCCTCATCCGTGAATGTATATATGGTTAGGGGTGATGCTTTAATAACAACTAGAGCACACGACTATAGTAAACCAAGAACCTATGAGAAGGGTAAAGAAGTTGAGATCCCATATCTTCCTCTACAGATCAAGAAGACGTTGGGTGAAACAATGACACGCATTCCAAAGGGTGCATTTAAGAAAGCTTCTCACAACCCAAACACAAGGGCCGCCCAAAATTACTCTGTGGTGGAAGATTTATCACAAACCCCTTGTGCGATGTCCACTTTGGAGGTCCTCCAAAGTTGCCCTACTTAGAGGAAAGCCTTGTTGACTTCTTTAGGATCTACTGAGACTTGTAACCTGGGTACCATCATGTTAGATATGATCGACTTGAAACCTCGTCTGCCTTACCACGTCGCGTTTCAGATAGTAATGGCTCATCCGACGAAAACTTTTACACGGAATATCTTCTGCACGGTGGTCGACGAGGGCGCTTCGACCTGCGTTATGTCGCTAGCATGTTGGAAAGATATTGGTCAGCCCGCTTTGTCTCCATCACCTACTCTCCTCATTGTGTTCGACGGTCGTTCTTTCTGACCACATGGCATCGTTCCTTCTTTCCCTGTGCAGTTAGGAGGGAAGACCGTGTGCGTTGAAGTAGAGGTAGTCGATGCCCCCCTCGACTATAACCTCTTGTTAGGTCGAAGTTGGACTTATGTTATGCAAGTTGTGGTTGCTACCGTTTTCCGAGTCTTTTTGTTTCCACACGAGGGTCAGATAGTGACCATTGATCAATTGTCCTTCTCTAGACCTGACCCAACTTTGGGGGCATCCACGGTTCCCATGATTGATAATCCTCAGCCCGGTGTCGTTAACGTAGGATTTGGTTTGTGCCCATCCTTGATGGGTACCTTTAATTACCCACCTCCTCATAACGATGTCAAGTTTATATCTAATCACCATAAGGCTGATATTTTTCAAGTTTCATCGTTTTGCACAACTTACTTCGAGGATCCTTGGATTCTTTCTTCCCCATCAGCCACGATGGATGAGACAGGGCACGCAGGCATGTCCATGCCCTTGTCGGCCACTGAGGTAGCGTACTCTTTAGTCCAGCAAGATTCAGTTAACACTGATCCAACTCCTGCACAAGAGTTAGATCCACTGCTAGAGCCTAATTGGGATCAGAGTTCTCTAGCTAACATCGATTCGTTAGACTTAGTCTTGCCTTCTGACGAAGCAGTAATCGAAGCAATGACTAGTCCGAAAAAACCTTGGGAAGATCTTCATCACAGATCATATTTCCTCCCAAATTTAAGCCGAATCAAAGCAGGAGAATTCACCATGACTATGACTGGAGATAGGTCTTGTCATACTAATCCCTTAGCTACACACAAGATCTATGTTGAGGGTAATATGGAAACCATTTCTGAAACGATACCTATCAATATCTCCAGAACCCCTGGCATCATAGACAATGTTTTCGTCAGAGCATACAGCTCCCCAAAGGAGATGTCAGGCATCGACCCACAAAGAGTCCATCATGAGCTAACTTTTTTGTTTTTCAAGCTCGCTTTGAGATCCGAAAACAACATCCGGCGAGACTGCATTTATGCTTTTCGATCTCGTCCGGATTAACTGAGAAAAGTAACCAGTATGGAGTCTTCTTTAAGCCCTTTTCAGACTCCTTAAAGATGAAAAGATTTTCGAGTGACCTTGTTTCTTCACACTCGTTAAATTGGTCCAGAAGAACGTTCCTTAAACGAGTCTCCTTTTAAGCCCTTTTCAGACCCTCTAAAAATGAAAAGATTGTCGAGTGATCTTGTGACCTTTCACACTCGTTAAACTGAAATTTGAAGTCACTTCTGTCCAGCGGTAGTTTACCCCTTTTTCGGTCCATATGGTCAACTGTACGAACAAAGGAACACTCTATTGAATTCCCATTCTTTAGAAGAGTATCCTCAGGTATAATTTTATGCCTTTTCGGGCCTGAGGGACTAAATTTACGAAAAAGAAACCCCCACGGAGTCCATAGTTAAGCTCTTTTCAGACTCCCTAAAATTGAAAAGATCGTTGAGTGACCTTATTCTTTCACACTCGTTAAACTGGTCCAGAAGAACATTCCTGACGGAGTCCATAGTTAAGATTTTTTCAGACTCCTTAAAAGTGAAAAAATAGCCTAGTGATCTTGTCCTTTTCACACTCGTTAAAATGGTTTTGAATTGACGTCTACTCGGTGCTAGTTTATCCCTTTTTCGAACCGACTAGACTATTGTCAAAAAAGGTACCCCAATGGAGTTTCCTTTTATGCTTTTTCAGACTCTCTAAATATGAAAAACCACTGAGCTTCCCTTCTCTGGGCTCGTTAAACTTACATCGAAGGACGTTACCATTGTGTGTTATATCAACCGCATTCGCATATCTTACCCATCAACCTTGTAACAGTTTGTTTCTACGTCTTAACACCTTTGGCCACTGGAGGATTTTTCCCCAGTATCATTTCCCTAGAACATTAGTCTTGTCCTTGTGCCTTGAGCTGGTATGTTTGTAGCACTCGTTCCTCCATTTTAACATAATATTCCTTTATTCTTTTTCAAAATCATCAAAAAGAACAAAAAAATCAAATATACCCCAAAAAGAGGATGGGAAAAGTATTTTCTTTATTAGCAGCATAATGAGTCGCCCTTGGATAAAGCACATATGTCCATTTGATCATCAGACTATGGGATGTAGTACGACCTTAGGAAGCTTTGCTTGCTATATAGAGTTTTGTCCTCCACTGTTTGGTTACTCCTCCAAACATATGGAGAGTTTAAGTTGCCTCCTACTTCGTAGACTTATGATTAAAATATATGCTTCCTGAGTCTTATCACTTGTCGTGCTATTATCCAAGGGAAGTTTGTCACTGAGCTTGAATCGACCCCTCTGCAATATGTCTCTTGTCCGCATACCCGACCATCTTGAACGTCCAATCAAGTCATTGTTCGAAATCACTGAAGCCTTCAGTCTGATCATCAAGATTATCAAGTCCATAACGGACAAGCCGTCGAAGACCTCGGGGTAGTGCAATCGTACACTCATATTACACTCCTACCCAAGTTTTAGAAGATTTTGAAGTTGTTTCTCGAGCTCTGAAGTACAGCCATCAGGCCGAATCATCTTCTGGAAAATGGGTACTCTATATATACATCTTTCTGATTTCGAGATGTAGCTACGCTGTGTATTATTCGCGGCTACTCTTTATAGTTCTTTGACATGGATCTACAGTGTATTTGACTGGTAGCCATGGTTCTAGTTTATCCCGAGCATGGGTATGCCCACCTCAGTGAGACATTTTTTGTTTTGCAGACGACACCTCCTGGTTCCTTATTTTTGGGCTCACTCATTCAGCATATCAGTACAGATTGGTAAAAGATTGGTAATGTATTTCGACCATCAGATGCTCTTCTGACCTCACACATTAGGGGGCATCTATTATAACCCCAAATTGCACCACATATGGTTACTTGGCATCAGGCCAACTCATATCCCTTCTTTGCCAAAAAACTACTGAACAACTCTTCTAAAAACTCCATTTTTAAAAGTACATGCTAGCTGGCCCACTACAGCCCGCGTTTATCTAAAAGAAAATGCTAGCAGGCCCACTACAGCCCGCGTGTACCTTCAGAATCACAAAAAAAGGAAATTTTCCAATGGGACAAAAAGCTATGGGTCAGTTAACTGAAACTCCCGGCCATGCATGGACGAGAGTTCATCCAAAACCCTAGCTCCTTCTAGCCTATAAAAGAAGGGGTAGGGGTACCATTTGAAGAGGAAAAATTATAGCGAAGAAACTCTGCCCATTTGCCAAATCCATTTGTCCCAACCCTTTAGCCTTTCATCAAGCCTAAGGCGAATTAACACAAAGCAGTTGGAGGACAAAGAAGAGGAGGAGCCCAGGATCAAGATCAAGGAGTGGTGGTCGGTCTCGACTTTGATTGTAAGTTGATTCATTTTGAAAATAATAAAAGAATACTTTTCCTGTCCCAATGCATGAGTTATTTATGATTTTTGCAATTTATGCTTAATTTCTAACCCTCAAGTAGAAAAATAGCATGCATGCATAGTGTTTTGTCTTGATTGCAAGTTAACTTTGGAAGGAGCAGCGCAAGTAAGCGGGCAAAGTGCAATGGAGGATCTACACCAAACATCAGTAAAAAGGTTAGTAGTTCCTTTCGTTGCATGTGTCTTGAAAGAGGGGTTTAAGTTTTGGGGTGGTAGGTTAAAATGTCATTTCTTTAAGGTCAAAATCTGCATGCAAATCTGACCCTAGTTTGCTAGTCTGTAGGGTATTATTTCCCAACAATAGAATTGGCGACTCCACTGGGGATTTATACTCTTTAGGGTTTCCGGATTTTGTTGAGTTCTTGGGTAGTTTAAGAGATTAGATTTTATGTTTCTTTGTCTGTCTTTTTCAGTAAGTCCTGAGCTAGCAGAGAGCCTGGTTCTTCATACCAGTCTTCCCTGACTATTGCTTGACGACAATTTTCGGGACACACAGAGGTACACGCGACCTGCAGAAGGCCTGCACGCATGTGCCCGCGCCCTAACCTTCTATAGCTCGCGTGTGAACGCTTACTGTAGAGGTTTCAGTAGCGTGTAAGAGTCATAAGGCTTGAGAGGCAGTCCTCCTCTTCTCTGTCAAAATTTTACATTCTCAGGGGCTTTCTGGATCCTGTCTGGGTCTTGCTGGTTCACAGTCTTGTCTCAGTTTGCTTCATTGCATTTTGTTATTTCTTGCAATTATTTCTCTTTTCTGTTAAGAAGAAGCATACAAGCCTTCAAGAGACCCTGGTTATCAATACCAGAGGCCTCTTCTTGGTCTGGGTTGCCTGTGTTTATTTGTGTCTGGTAGTTTATACATACACGCGGCCTGTGCAAGTGCAGCCTGCGGGTACACGCGCTCTGTTGTAGCTCAGCACGCGTTTGCATGCGTGTTGTTTCAGTGACAGTAGCGTGCTTGACAGGCTGCTTTTCAATCAGGGTGGGGAATTCATCCCCTCCTGTGGTGAGAAGTGTTCCTCTCAGGTGTTTGAGTCTAGGGTTGCACAGTCAGTAGGTTAGGGCCTCTTACCCTTAGCCTGTTTTTTCTTAGTTGATAGTTGATAGAAAAGATAAAAAAGAAAAATTGTTTTTTATGGTTTTTAGACAAGCGTAGGAGTCTGTGATTTCTTGATTGTCATTGTGTATATTTGCTTTGATTCTTTGCGGTCTGCGCTTTAAGCCAGAATTTTGTTTTCTTTTCTTGGTTTTGTGCTTGTCGGCATTTTCCCTTTGTTGCTTCATTTAACACTCAAATAAAAAAAAATATCTCTTTTTCATTTTCTTCTTTGTTTGAAGATTGTGTTTCTGCATCAATAGCTAGGGAGAAGTATTTTTGTTCATAAGTTTTTGCAATGCATTTAGAGCATAAGTAGCTCGTAGTCGAGCGAAATTCCTTTATGTTTGCTGCATGAAATCTTAGAAAAATTGAAAGGAAAAAGAAGTCTTTCTTTGTGAAAAGTTGTTGATTTTTGCATATTAGTAAAAGTTTTTGTTTCCAACATTTTTTCATTTGTTTTTGCTTTAAGTCTTTACACATCATCAGTTTCACATTCATACCTTATGACGTAAAAAATCCCTTAAAAGCAACGCTAATGTAAAATCTATTAGACTTTTTGTTTGTAGGGTTCATACACTAGTTCAGGACTAGGGCCTTGGATTAGGTTGGAGAGGAAACTCTCCAAGGCCACTCAAAACCAAACATTGGAGTCGGTGATAGGGAGTGTAGAAGTCCAGTTTCGTGAAAGTTATCCGGGACCCCCCTCTAACACAGGAGATAAACACGAGGTCGCGTGAGGAAAGGTAGCGGAGATAACCCCTCCGAAGAGGGACCAAGCGTAGTGGAGAACACATATCGAGGATTTGTCTTGGGATTCCATCGTTTGCTTTTGCAACGGGGCTTCGTGGGTCTCGAATCCGTTCGAGGTCCTCAGTTGTCTTCCGGATCATTTTCTGTTGATACCTTTGACAGGTTTCAGGCTTGATACCCTACTCATTGTGGTCTACCCGACTATCGACTATACCCGCCTGGTGACTGTTCGCGTGCTGGAAAAATAGTTGCCAATATTTCATAGGGACATACACAGGTGACTGCAGGGGTATACCGCGATACCTGGGACAGACATCGGGCCACACTTTGCAAAGTATACCTGGAGGTTTCTTCCGTGTTCGAGTTGCACTTGCACCGGTAAGTTCCTCTAGTGTTGGTTTTTGTAATTGTTCTTCAAAATAGTTAGTAATTGCTTGTCTTATCTATTAGGGAATTATTTTTTAGTGTGTGTTACTATTTGATCGTGTAGAATACCTTAGCGTGTCTTGGATCTTCTCACACAATGGAGGATACCAAGCTCCGTCGGTCACGAAGGATTCTGGGCCTACCGTCGGTTATACTGGAGCCACCACCGCAACCATTGAGGCGGAAGCTAGACCAACAAGGGTCTTTCGAAGCAACCGGGTTACAAACCATTGTGCCCTAACAACTCCCAGAGGAATCAACCGCCAATCTTGGCTCGGTTGAAACCCCAACCACTGATACTTGGCCATCGGTCAGTGTACCAATCCAATTTTACGAACGCCTGTCAGTGCCTCACACAGCTATGGAAACAAACGTTGTTACTTCCTCTGGGAATTCTTCCATTCCCACCACTGTTGCTACCACAGGAGAAGCATCTCATAACTTGTCGTCGTTGGTCCGGGCCACTACGGTCTCAGCCGCAACTGCATCGCATAGTGGACCGACCCCATCTATCGCGGCAGCCACAAATCCCTTCACACCTAGTGCGACAGGCTCTCCGTTCTCATACAGTATGTCTAGTTCGGGCACAAGTCCTACACTCGCTCACTCCACTTTACAGACTTTGGGTCTGGGGGCAGGGAGCTCTAATGCTCCTCTGCAAGGTCAACTTGGGGGCATTCATGTCCCTTTTAATGCTTTTCCTTACGCTGGAGGTCATATCTCTCATTCGTCCCCTTCGCTTGGTGGTCTGCATCAGCAGTCCGCCAGGCAGCCTGCACACACGAGTTTATTTGGATCCGGGAGTCAAGGAACACCTGTGCAAACTCTGTCGGTTGCTTCGTCACCGTTTGTTTGGAACGAGACGTTTGGTAACAACACTTTTGCATCCACTGTTTTCCTGTCTGGGGGCACTCCCATTTTTGGACAGTCTACTTCGGCGCAGGGGACTATTCCTGCGCCGAGGGCACATATAGCAGGACCTTGGAACTCAGGACAAGGATCTGTTCCCTCCTCTGGAATGTCGTTCTGGGGTAATTCTTTCCATAGTCAATAGAACCCTGGACAAACTTCTATGCCTCTCCCAGCTGGACCGACATGGGGTAATCCTTCCCAAAGTCCGTCAAACACGATGAATGGCCAACATCTTATTTCCTTTATGGGGAATCAGCCAATGTTGTCTCCACAGATACAAAATCCCTACGCTGGTCAAGGCCATGGTTTCTACCAGAATCCGGGCCAGCAGCCAAACTTTTCCTGGAAATCTGGTGCCAGTCAAACTCCAGGACCCTTTTTCCCAGGCTATTAGCAGCAACCCAAAATACCATTCTTGGCGACGTTACACTTGCTAGATTTGACAAGGTTGTTAAATGATCCTATCTGTCACGATCCACGTTGACCTCCTATGCCAACGAAGTTGCCTTCGGACATTCCAATGTTCGAGGCCAAGCCTAACGAAGATCCAGGTGATCACGTGACTACTTTCCATCTTTGGTGTTCATCTAACTCATTGAAAGATGACTTCGTCCAGTTGCGATTGTTTCAACACACTCTTATCGAGAGTGTCGCGAAATGGTACATCGAGCTTGATCGCTCAAGATATTCTTCTTTTGGCGAACTGGCGATGGCATTCCTTAACCATTTCCAGTTACCTGTGAGATACGACACTGGCACAAAGCTGCTTGCCAATTTCGAACAGACGACAGCGGACCATATCTCTGATCATATCCGAGAGTGGAGATGCTAAAAGAGTCTAATCAAAGTACCAGTCCCACCAGCATTCCTTCTTGAGTGGTTCCTTAATTCTTTAGTCCCTCAATTATCCAAAGACATCGCGACTTCAGGAGTTTTCTCCGAAGAAGATGCCATCATGAGGGCTCAATAGTTTGAGCTCATCTATTCTCAGTCTGGTTTATTATACAACATCCGTCTGGATGCACCAAGATCGATACTGGATAAAACTAGACAGAGAGTAGGACCACATGCCGATGGTATCGTTGGTTCGGCACAAACCAAGCCCGCTGAGAAATTGACAAAACAATTGCAACAGTTATCTATAAAACACTCAGCGGCCATCCAGACTACTGCTTTGGCTGCTCCTCCTACCCAAACGTCGGAAGTACACTCCGTGCAGACGACTAACCCAAAGGACACCCAACAGCCTGAAGGGAAGAAAACACATTGCAAGAAGGGTAAGGGGGATAAAAAACCCACTGATAATGCTGGTGAGGGTACCACCGAAAAGAGGAAGGCAAGGTATCTGTGCAACTTGTGTGCGGAAGACCACCCGACCCATCTATGTCCTCGACTTGCAGAGGCCCAAAAGTTTGTCACACAGCAACAACAAGCCGTGTTGACTAATCCCTTTCAACATGGGAAAAATTTTACTCAAGCCTCTACAAGTGCTGAAGGGGGCAGCCAAGAAACCTGTCCTCCCCCAAACAATTCCTCATCCGCTAATGTATATATGGCTAGGGGTGATGCTTTAATAACGACTAGAGCGCACGACTATAGTAAACCAAGCACCTCTGAGAAGGGTAAAGAAGTTGATATCCCATATCTTCCTCTACAGATCGAGAAGACGTTGGGTGAAATAATGACACGCATTCCAAAGGGTGCATTTAAGAAAGCTTCTCACAACCCAAACGCAAGGGCCGCCCAAAATTACTCTATGGTGGAATATTTATCACAAACCCCTTGTGTGATGTTCGCTTTGGAGGTCCTCCAAAGTTTCCCTGCTCAGAGGAAAGCCTTGTTGACTGCTTTAGGCTCTACTGACACTTGTAACCCGGGTACCATCATGTTAGATACGAATGACTTGAAACCTCGTCTGCCTTACCACGTCGCGTTTCAGATAGTAGTGGCTCATCCCACGAAAACTTTTACATGGAATATCTTCCGCACGGTGGTCGACGAGGGAACTTCGACTTGCGTTATGTCGCTAGCATGTTGGAAAGCTATTGGTCAGCCCACTTTGTCTCCATCACCTACTCTCTTCACTGCGTTCGATGGTCGTTCTTTCCGACCACATGGCATGATTCCTTCTTTCCCTGTGCAGTTAGGATGGAAGACCGTGTGCGTTGAAGTAGAGGTAGTCGATGCCCCCCTCGACTATAACCTCTTGTGAGGTCGGAGTTGGACTTATGTTATGCAATCTGTGGTTGCTACAGCTTTTCGAGTCTTGTTGTTTCCACACGAGGGTCGGATAGTGACCATTAATCAATTGTCCTTCTCTAGGCCTGACCCAGCTTTGGGGGCATCCACGGTTCCCATGATTGATAATCCTCAGCCCGGTGTCATTAAAGTATGATTTGGTTTGTTCCCATCCTTGATGGGTACCTTTGATTACCCACCTCCTCATAACGATGTCAAGTTTATATCTAATCACCATAAGGCTGAGATTTTTCAAGTTTCGTCGTTCCGCACGACTTACTTAGAGGATCCTTGGATTCTTCCTTCCCCATCATCCACGATGGATGAGACAGGGCACTCAGGCATGTCCATGCCCTTGTCGGCCGCTGAGGTAGCGTACTCTTTAGTCCAGCAAGCTTCAGTTAACACTGATCCAACTCCTGCACAAGAGTTAGATCCTCTGCTAGAGCCTATTTGGGCTCAGGGTTCTCTATCTAACATCGATTCGTTAGACTTAGTATTGCCTTCTGACAAAGAAGTAATAGAAGCAATGACTTGTCCGGACAAACCTTGGGAAGATCTTCATCACAAATCATATTTCCTCCCAAAGTTAAGCCGAATCAAAGCAGGAGAATTCACCTTGACTATGACTGGAGATAGGTCTTGTCATACTAATCCCTTAGCTACACACAAGATCTATGTTGAGGGTAATATGGCAACCGTTTCTGAAACGATACCTATCAATATCTCCAGAACCCCTGGCGTCATAGACAATGTTTTCGTCGGAGCATACAGCTCCCCCGAGGAGATGCCAGGCATCGACCCACAAAGAGTCTATCATGAGCTAACTTTGTTGTTTTTCAAGCTCGCTTTGAGATCCGAAAGCAACATCCGGCGAGACTGCATTTTTGCTTTCAATCTCGTCCGGATTAACTAAGAAAAGTAACCAGTATGGAGTCTTCTTTATACCCTTTTCAGACTCCTAAAAGATGAAAATATTGTCGAGTGACCTTGTTTCTTCACACTCGTTAAATTGGTCCAGAAGAACGTTCCTTAAAAGGGTCTCCTTTTAAGCCCTTTTCAGACCCTCTAAAAATGAAAAGATTGCCGAGTGATCTTGTGACCTTTCACGCTCGTTAAACTGAAATTTGAAGTCACGTCTGTCCGACGGTAGTTTACCCCTTTTTCGGTCCAGATGGTCAAATGTACGAACAAAGGAACACTCTATTGAATTCCCATTCTTTAGAAGAGTATCCTCAGGTATAATTTTATGCCTTTTTCGGGCCTGAGGGACTAAATTTACGAAAAAGAAACCCCCACGGAGTCCATAGTTAATCTCTTTTCAGACTCCCTAAAATTGAAAAGATCGTCGAGTGACCTTATTCTTTCACACTCGTTAAACTGGTCCAGAAGAACATTCCTGACGGAGTCCATAGTTAATCTTTTTTCAGACTCCTTAAAAGTGAAAAAATAGCCGAGTGATCTTGTCCTTTTCACACTCGTTAAAATGGTTTTGAATTGACGTCTACTCGGTGCTAGTTTATCCCTTTTTCGAATCGACTAGACTATTGTCGAAAAAGGTACCCCAATGGAGTTTCCTTTTATGCTTTTTCAGACTCTCTAAATATGAAAAACCATCGAGCTTCCCTTCTCTGGGCTCGTTAAACTTACATCGAAGGACGTTACCATTGTGTGTTCTATCAACCACATTCGCATATCTTACCCATCAACCTTGTAACAGTTTGCTTCTGCATCTTAACACCTTTGGCCACTGGAGGATTTTTCCCGAGTATCATTTCCCTAGAACATCAGTCTTGTCCTTGTTCCTTGATCTTGTATGTTTGCAGTACTCGTTCCTCCATTGTAACGTAATATTCCTTTATTATTTTTCAAAATCATCAAAAAGAAAAAAAAAATCAAATATACCCCAAAAAGAGGATGGGAAAAGTATTTTCTTTATTGGCAGCATAATGAGTCGCCCTTGGATGATGCACATCTGTCCGTTTGATCACCAGACTATGGGATGTAGTACGACCTTAGGAAGCTTTGCTTGCTATATAGAGTTGTGTCCTGCACTGTTTGGTTACTCTTCCAAACATATGGAGAGTTTGCGTTACCTCCTGCTTCGTAGACTTATGATTAATAGATATGATGCCTGAGTCTTATCACTTGTCGTGCTATTATCCAAGGGAAGTTTGTCATTGAGCCTGAATCAGCCCCTCTGCAATATGTCTCTTGTCTGCATACCCCGCCATCCTGAACATCCAATCAAGTCTTTGTTCGAAATCATTGTAGCCTTCAGTCCGATCATCAAGATTATCAAGTGCATAACCGACAAGCCGTCGAATACCTCGGGGTAGTGCAGTCGTACACTCATATTACACTCCTACCCAAGTTTTAGAAGATTTTGAAGTTGTTGCTCAAGCTCTGAAGTACATCCATAAGGCCGAATCAGCTTCTGGAAGATGGGTACTCTATATGTACATCTTTCTAATTTCGAGATGTAGCTCCATTGTGTATTATTCACGACTACTCTTTATAGTTATTTGACATGGATATACAGTGTATTTGATTGGTAGCCATGGTTCTAGTTTATCCCGAGCATGGATATGCCCACCTCGGTGAGACATTTGTTGTTTTGCAGATGGCACCTCCTGGTTCCTGATTTTTGGGCTCACTCATTCAGCATATCAGTACAGATTGGTACAAGATTGGTAATGTATTTCGACCATCAGATGCTCTTATGACCTCACACATTAGGGGGCATCTGTTATAACCCTAAATTGCACCACATATTCTTACATGGCATCAGGCCAAATCATATCTCTTCTTTGCCAAAAAACTACTGAACAACTCTTCTAAAAACTCCATTTTTAAAAGTACACGCTAGTTGGCCCACTACAACCCGCGTTTATCTAAAAGAAAACGCTAGCAGGCCCACTATAGCCCGAGTGTACCTTCAGAATCACAAAAAAAAGATATTTTTCGACGGGACAAAAAGCTATGGGTTAGTTAACTGAAACTCCCGGCCATGCATGGCCGAGAGTTCATCCAAAACCCTAGCTCCTTCTAGCCTATAAAAGAAGGGGTAGGGGTACCATTTGAAGAGGAGAAATTATAGCGAAGAAACTTTGCCCATTTGCCAAATCCATTTGTCCCAACCCTTTTGCCTTTCCTCAAGCCTAAGGAGAATTAACGCAAAGCAGTTGGAGGACAAAGAAGAGGAGGAGCCCAGGATCGGGATCAAGGAGCGGTGGTCAGTCTCGACTTTGATTATAAGTTGATTCATTTTGAAAATAATAAAAGATTACGTTTCCCGTCCCAATGCATGAGTTATTTATGATTTTTTCAATTTATGCTTAATTTCTAACCCTCAAGTAGAAAAATAGCATGCATGTGTAGTGTTTTGTCTTGATTGCGGGTTAACTTTGGAAGGAGCAGCGCAAGTAAGCGGGCAAAGTGCAAAGGAGGATCTACACCAAACATCAGTAAAAAGGTTAGTAGTTCTTTTCCTTGCATGTGTCTTGAAAGAGGGGTTTAAGTTTTGGGGTGGTAGGTTAAAAGGTCATTTATTTAAGGTCAAAATCTGCATGCAAATCTGACCCTAGTTTGCTAGTCTGTAGGGTATTATTTCCCAACAACAGAATTGGCGACTCCACTGGGGATTTATACTCTTTAGTGTTTCCAGATTTGGTTGAGTTTTTGGGTAGTTTAAGAGATTAGATTTTTTGTTTCTTTGTCTATCTTTTTCAGTAAGGCCTGAGCTAGCAGGGAGCCTGTTTCTTCATACCAGTCTTCCCTGACTGTTGCTTGATGGAAATTTTCGGGACACATAGAGGTACACGCGGCCTGCAGAAGGCCTGCACGCGTGTGCCCGCGCCCTAACCTTCTATAGCCCGCGTGTGAACGCTTACTGTAGAGGTTTCAGTAGCGTGTAGGAGTCAGAAGGCTTGAGAGGCAGTCCTCCTCTTCTCTGTCAGAATTTTACATTCTCAGGGGGCTTTCTGGATCCTGTCTGGGTCTTGTTGGTTCACAGTCTTGTCTCAGTTTGCTTCATTGAATTTTGTTATTTCTTATAATTATTTCTCTTTTCTGTTAAGAAGAAGCATCCAATCCTTCAAGACACCCTGGTTATCAATACCAGAGGCCTCTCCTTGGTCTGGGCTACCTGTGTTTATTTTTTTCTGGTAGTTTATACATACACGCGGCCTGTGCAAGTGCAGCCCACAGGTACACTCGCTCTGTTGTATCTCAGCACGCGTTTGCACGCATGTTGTTTCAGTGACAGTA
This sequence comes from Picea engelmannii, assembly GCA_009831015.1. Classification (NCBI taxonomy): domain Eukaryota; kingdom Viridiplantae; phylum Streptophyta; class Pinopsida; order Pinales; family Pinaceae; genus Picea; species Picea engelmannii. The sequence goes on along the minus strand of ML828622.1, from coordinate 123,309 downwards.
GCGTGCTTGATAGGCTGCTTTTCAATCAGGGTGGGGCAGTCATCCCCTCCTGTGGTGAGAAGTGTTCCTATCAAGTGTTTGAGTCTAGGGTTGCAAAGTCAGTAGGTTAGGGCCTCTTACCCTTAGCCTGTTTTTTCTTAGTTGATAGTTGATAGAAAAGATAAAAAAGAAAAATTTTGTTTTATGGTTTTTAGACAAGCGTAGGAGACTGTGCTTTCTTGATTTCCATTGTGTATCTTTGCTTTGATTCTTTGCGGTCTGTGCTTTAAGCCAGAATTTTGTTTTGTTTTCTTGGTTTTGTGCTTGTCGGCATTTTCCCTTTGTTGCTTCATTTAGCACTCAAATAAAAAAAATATATATCTCTTTTTCATTTTCTTCTTTGTTTGAAGATTGTGTTTCTGCATCAATAGCTAGGGAGAAGTCTTTTTGTTCATAAGTTTTTGCAGTTCATTTAGAGCATAAGTAGCTCGTAGTCCAGCGAAATTCCTTTATGTTTGCTGCATGAAATCTTAGAAAAATTGAAAGGAAAAAAGAAGTCTTTCTTTGTGAAAAGTTGTTGATTTTTGCATATTAGTAAAAGTTTTTGTTTCCAACATTTTTTCATTCATTTTTGCTTTCAGTCTTTACACATCATCAGTTTCACCTTCATACCTTGTGATGTAAAAAATCCCTTAAAAGAAATGCTAATTTAAAATCTATTAGACTTTTTGTTTGTAGGGTTCATACACTAGTTCAGGACTAGGGCCTTGGATTAGGTTGGAGAGGAAACTCTCCAAGGCCACTCAAAACCAAACATTGGAGTCGTTGATAGGGAGTGTAGAAGTCCAGTTTCCTGAAAGTTATCCGGGACCCCCCTCTAACACAGGGGATAAACATGAGGTCGTGTGAGGAAAGGTAGCGGAGATAACCCCTCAAAAGATGGACCAAGCGTAGTGGAGAACACATATCGAGGATTTGTCTTGGGATTCCGTCGTTTGCATTTTCCATGGGGCTTCGTGGGTCTCGAATCCATTCGAGGTCCTCAGTTGTCTTCTGGACCATTTTCTCTCGATACCTTTGACAGGTTTCGGGCTTGATACCCTACTCATTGTGGTCTACCCAACTATCGATTGTACCTGCCTGGTGACTGTTCGCGTGCTGGCAAACTAGTTTCCAATCTTTCATAGGGACATACACAGGTGACTGCGGGGGTATACCGCGTTACCTAGGACAGACATTGGGCCATGCTTTGCAGAGTATACCTGGAGGGTGCTTCCGTGTTCGAGTTTCACTTTCACTGGTAAGTTGCTCTAGTGTTGGTTGTTGTAACTGTTCTTCAAAATAGTTAGTGATTGCTTGTATTATCTATTAGGGGCTTCTTTTTTAGTGTCTGTTACTGTTTGATCGTGTAGAATAACTTAGCGTGTCTTGGATCTTCTCACACAGTGGAGGATCCCGAGCTCCGCCGGTCACAAAGGCTTCTGGGCCTGCCGTCGGTTATACTGGAGCCACCCCCGCCACCATTGAGGTGGAAGCTAGACCAACAAGGGTCTTTCGAAGCAACCGGGTTACAAACCATTGTGCCCGAACAGCTCCCGGAGGAATCAACCGCCAATCTTGGCTCGGTTGAAACCCCAACCACTGATACTTGGCCATCGGTTAGTGTACCAATCCAATTTTACGAACGCCTGTCAGTGCCTCACACAGCTATGGAAACAAATGTTGTTACTTCCTCTGGGAATTCTTCCATTCCCACCACCGTTGCTACCACAGGAGAAGCATCTCCTAACTTTTCATCGTCAGTTTGGGCCACTACGATCTCGGCCGCAACTACGTCACACAGTGGACCGACCCCATCTATCGTGGCAGCCACAAATCCCTTAACACCTAGTGCGACAGGCTCTCCGTTCTCATACGGTATGCCTAGTTCGGGCACAAGTCCTGCACTCGCTCACTCCACTTTACAGACTTTGGGTCTAGGGGCAGGGAGCTCTAATGCTCCTCTGCAAGGTCAACTTGGGGGCATTCCTATTGCTTTTAATGCTTTTCCTTACGCTGGAGGTCATATCTCTCCTTCGTCCCCTTCGCTTGGTGGTCTGCATCAGCAGTCCGTCGGGCAGCCTGCACACACGAGTTTATTTGGAGCCGGGAGTCAAGGAACACCTGTGCAAACTCTGTCGGTTGGTTCGTCACCGTTTGTTTGGAACGGGACGTTTGGTAACAACACTTTCGCATCCACTTCTTTCCCATCTGGGGGCACTCCCATTTTTGGACAGTCTACTCCGGCGCAGGGTAATATTCCTGCGTCAGGGGCACATATAGCAGGACCTTGGAACTCAGGACAAGGATCCATTCCCTCCTCTGGAATTTCGTTCAGGGGTAACTCTTTCCACAGTCAATGGAACCCTGGACAGACTTCTATGCCTCTCCCAGCAGGACCGGCATGGGGTAATCCTTCCCAATGTCCGTCAAACACGATGAATTCCCAACATCCTATGTCCTTTATGGGGAATCAGCCAATGATGTCTCCACATATGCAAAATCCTTACGCTGGTCAAGGCCATGGTTTCTACCAGAATCCGAGCCAGCAGCCAAACTTTTCCTAGCAACCTGGTGCCAGTCAAACTCCAGGACCCTTTTTCCAAGGCTATTAGCAGCAACCCAAACTACCATTCCTAGCGCCGTTACACTTGCTAGATTTGACAAGGTTTATAAATGATCCTATCTGTCACGATCCAGGTTGGCCTCCTATGCCAACGAAGTTGCCTTCGTAAATTCCAAAGTTCGAGGCCAAGCCTAACAAAGATCTAGGTGATCACATGACTACTTTCCATCTTTGGTGTTCATCTAACTCATTGAAAGATGACTCCGTCCAGTTGCGATTGTTTCAACGCACTCTTATCGGGACTGTCGCAAAATGGTACATCGAGCTTGATGGCTCAATATATTCTTCTTTTGGCGAATTGGCGATGGCCTTCCTTAACCATTTCCAGTTACCTGTGAGATACGACGCTGGCACAGAGCTTCTTGCCAATTTCAAACAGACGACAGCGGACCATATCTCTGATCATATCCAAGAGTGGAGACGTCGAAAGAGTCTAATCAAAGTACCAGTCCCGCCAACATTCCTGCTTGAGTGGTTCCTTAAGTCTTTAGTCCCTCAATTATCCAAAGACGTCGCGACTTCAGGAGTTTTCTCCGAAGAAGATGTCATCATGAGGGCTCAACAGTTTGAGCTCATCTATTCTCAGTCTGGTTTATTATACAACATCATGCCGGATGCACCACGATTGATACTGGATAAAACTAGACAGAGAGTCGGACCAAATGCCGATGGTATCGTTGGTTCGGCACAAACCAAGCCCGCTGAGAAATTTACAAAACAATTGCAACAGTTATCTATACAACACTCAGCGGCCAGCCAGACTACTGCTTTGGCTGCTCCTCCTACCCAAACGTCGGAAGTACACTCTGTGGAGACGACTAACCCAAAGGGCACCCAGCAGCCTGAAGGGAAGAAAACACAATGCAAGAAGGGTAAGGGGGATAAAAAATCCACTGATAATGCTGGCGAGGGCACCACCGAAAAGAGGAAGGCGAGGTATCTGTGCAACTTGTGTGCGTAAGACCACCCGACCCATCTATGTCCTCGACTTGCAGAGACCCAAACATTTTTCACACAGCAACCACAAGTCGTGTTGACTAATCCCTTTCAACATGGGAAAAATTTAACTCAAGCCTCTACAAGTGCCGAAGGGGGCAGCCAAGAAACCTGTCCTCCCCCAAACAATTCCTCATCCGTGAATGTATATATGGTTAGGGGTGATGCTTTAATAATGACTAGAGCGCACGACTATAGTAAACCGAGCACCTCTTAGAAGGGTAAAGAAGCTGAGATCCCATCTCTTCCTCTACAGATCGAGAAGACGTTGGGTGAAACAATGACACGCATTCCAAAGGGTGAATTTAAGAAAGCTTCTCACAACCCAAACGCAAGGGCCGCCCAAAATTACTCTGTGGTGGAAGATTTATCACAAACCCCTTGTACGATGTCTGCTTTGGAGGTCCTCCAAAGTTTGCCTGCTCAGAGGAATGCCTTGTTGACTGCTTTAGGCTCTACTGAGACTTGTAACCCGGGTACCATCATGTTAGATACGACCGACTTGAAACCTCGTCTGCCTTACCACATCGTGTTTCAGATAGTCGTGGCTCATCCCTCGAAAACTTTTATACGAAATATCTTCTGCACGGTGGTCGACGAGGGCGCTTCGACTTGTGTTATGTCGCTAGCATGTTGGAAAGCTATTGGTCAGCCCACTTTGTCTCGATCACCTACTCTCCTCACTGCGTTCGACGGTCGTTCTTTCAGACCACATGGCATCATTCCTTCTTTCCCTATGCAGTTAGGAGGGAAGACCTTGTGCGTTGAAGTAGAGGTAGTCGATGCCCCCCTCGACTATAACCTCTTGTTAGGTCGGAGTTGGACTTATGCTATGCAAGCTGTGGTAAAATATCAGTACAGATTGGTAAAATATTGGTAATGTATTTCGGCCATCAGATGCTCTTCTGACCTCACACATTAGGGGGCATATGTTATAACCCTAAATTGCACCACATATGCTTACCTGGCATCAGGCCAACTCATATCCCTTCTTTGCCAAAAAACTGTTGAACAACTCTTCTAAAAACTCCATTTTTAAAAGTACACTCTAGCTGGCCCACTACAACCCGTGTGTACCTTCAAAATCGCAAAAAAAGGAAAGTTGCCGACGGGAAAAAAAGTTATGGGTCAGTTAACTAAAACTCCCAGCCATGCATGGCCGAGAGTTCGTCCAAAACCCTAGCTCCTTCTAGCCTAAAAAAGAAGGGGTAGGGGTACCATTTGAAGAGGAAAAATTATAGCGAAGAAACTCTGCCCATTTGCCAAATCCATTTGTCCCAACCCTTTAGCCTTTCCTCAAGCCTAAGGAGAATTAACGCAAAGCAATTGGAGGACAAAGAAGAGGAGGAGCCCAGGATCAGGATCAAGGAGCGGTGGTCAGTCTCGACTTTGATTGTAAGTTGATTCATTTTGAAAATAATAAAAGAATACTTTTCCCGTCCCAATGCATGAGTTATTTATGATTTTTGCAATTTATGCTTAATTTCTAACCCTCAAGTAGAAAGATAGCATGCATGCGTAGTGTTTTGTCTTGATTGCAGGTTAACTTTGGAAGGAGCAGCGCAAGTAAGCGGGAAAAGCGCAACGGAGGATCTACACCAAACATCATTAAAAATGTTAGTAGTTCCTTTCCTTGCATGTGTCTTGAAAGAGGGGTTTAATTTTTGGGGTGGTAGGTTAAAAGGTCATTTCTTTAAGGTCAAAATCTGCATGCAAATCTGACCCTAGTTTGCTAGTTCGTAGGTTATTATTTCCCAACAACAATATCCTCTGAGGGGTTCCTTCTGAAACATCAAAGAAAAAAAATTATAGCAAAAATTACAAGGTGTCTTAGATGCAGCAGTGAAACCCCAAGACCTTGAGCTCTGATACCAAATGTTAAGAATCAAATATAAAAATAGAATAAAAAACCTCAGAATAAGTACTCGACACCTTGAAAAAGAGAGAATTTAATATAATAAGACTCTTCGAGGGGGAAACCTCCTTATACACCACATAAATTTACAAATACAAGATTATTCCAAATGAAAAGGTCTCCTTGGTATATATAGGAGAATAGGAGGCACAATTAAAACTAATGGACCCAAACAGACATAAATACAATAACAATACTAATTTAATATGCCCCAATTAAGGGGTAATGTGCCACTATTTAGGGCTTAACATTTCCACTTCCTAATATGGAAATGATTTTACAACAAGTTGCAGGATAAAAAATGATGTCCTTACTTGACGGTTTCTCCAAGTATAATCAAATTAAATTCAAGAGGATAGATAAATATAAAACGACATTCACAACTCGTCGGGGCACCTTTCCCTATGAACGAATTTCATTTGGCTTATCTAATGTAGGTGTCATCTTTCATAGATCTACGCAATCATCTTTCGACGATCTTATCGACAAGATAATATAGATTTATCTTGATGACTTAACAATTTATTCCAAAACTCGATCAAATCATTTTTATAATCTTAGAAAAGTCTTTATGCAATGTAGAAAATGTGGTATTTCTTTGAATCCTTTGAAGTCTATTTTTTATGTTACTCAAGGTAAACTTCTCATCCATATTGTTTCAGATTAGGGATCAACATTGATCCTAAGAGGGTTACCACATTCTTAAATCTTCTAGCCCCTACATCTAGAAACAAATTCAAGACTTTATGGGCACTATCAATTTTGTTCAGAGGTTTGTTCCTGATTTCACTGTCATAGTCAAACCAATCCATAATATGTTGAAACAAGATAAATATTTCTCTTGGACAGATAATTTCGAAAAATATTTTGTAAATATTAAAAAAGAAATTGGTTCTGAACTGGTTTTGAAGAAACCATATTTTGATAGACTTCATTATATATACAAATGCTACAGAGGAAGCAATTTCTATAATTCTTCTACAAAACAATGATCAAAATAATGAAAACCTTGTAGCTTACATGAGCAATATTTTATCAGATGATGAAATCAAATACTCTTTCATTGAAAACATACCTTTTCTCTTGTAAAGTCTATAGGAAAATTTCACCATTTTATTCTTGGAAAGCACACACAGGTAAAAGTCCCTTTTCTTGTTGTCAACTTTTTACTCTCACAAATGCATCTTTCAAGTAAACTTTCACATTGGCTTGTGAAAATCCAAGAACATGATTTGACATTCATGACATCAAAAACAATCAAGGGGTGTGACTTAGCCCTTCACTTGGCTCAACATGTTGAGTCAAGTGAATTTTTTGAAGATGAGGAAACTCTATTATCAACGTTATTTTACGTTGAAAGCCAAATTCTCGATCTCGCTGAGAACCCCTGGTATAAAGACCTCATTCATTATTTACAATTCCATAGGTGTCCAGATCATTTGAATTCTCATCAATGTAGGAGGCTCTGTCTTGAAGCTTCTAAATATCTGATTTTAGGAGACTCTTACGATGCATAGATGATAATGCAACACAAAATATATTAAGTGAAATCCATGGATCAACAACATATGTTGTTCATGTCGGTGATCA
>ML828622.1:89156-99270 GCA_009831015.1 Picea engelmannii | reverse complement strand
GGAATTTGGTCATGAAGGATGGAGTAAATGAAGGTAACCCTCTCATAGATGGATTTTACTTGTTGTGTCATTTCCGGTGATATGTGGAATGCCACGTGGTTCCTCATGGTTAGGGAGATATGGCCTTGTAAATTTGGAAACCATGAAGAGTGGAAACAGAGCCCCTAGTTTGTTATAAGTTTTGGTCAAAGGGGTAAAGTTGTTGTAACAAGAAACCCCTAGAAGCCCTAAATTAAGGAATGGAGGTAGCTAGTACAAGTATAAATACACCTCAAGGAGTCATTCATAAGCACACTCACACACTTATTCATTGCTTATACTTCTTGTAATCTAGTGATCTTTTGGTAAAGTTGTAGCGTCATTTTCTGAGGTAGAAAAGAAGGGTTGACAACGAAAATCTAGGAGTTTCATAAACACCCTATTTTTTGAGGTGTACGTGAGTTGCAAGCCTGCAAGGGAGCATATGTACATGGGCTTTAGTGGAGGAAAGGCCGTATATACACGTGATGTATAAGGGAAAGTCGCGTACATCTGAAAATCTCATGTAAATTTGAATATATGTTTGTACCAGGTCCCTAGAATCTGAAAACAAGTTCACATGTCCACATCTTACTATTTTAGATCAGCTTCAGAGGTATTAGTATGATTTTATACTTGTTTTGATGGTTACTACTTGTCATGATATGGTGTATGCTTGAGGCATACTTGGTATGGTTGGTTTGGTATTTGGATATGGTATATCTTGGTCGCTTGGTTGAGTGAGTAGCACTCTTATATCTGGTTCAACACATGACATGGTTCTTATAGTTCTTATATTTGATTTGATTGTATATGGTTGGTGTATATTCATGTTGTATGATGATGTATGCATGAGGGGAATGCATAGGTTCTTTGATATGCTTCATTAATGACATGGTACAAATCTGCATATGGTTGATGATATGGTATATGACACAGGTTATACATGATTGATTCTCTAGTTCATGATTCACTATTCATTGTTGATGCATCTTTTGGTTCATGATTGATGCATGAGATAATATGTATATTGGTATACCTTTTATGCATGATATGGTACAAGTTTAGTTGGTTGATGATCATATACAGGTTGATGAGACAGTGACAGGGACAATGACAGTGACAGTGATAGAGTTGTGACAGTGATAGAGACAATGACAATGACTGAGAAACTAACAGTGACAATGACAAAGTTGTGACAGTGACAGAGTTGTGAAAATGACAGAGTTTGTGGCAGTGGCAGAGTCCATGACAATTTGTCTACATTTATATTTCAGGGCGGAAAGACGGGGCAAGGAAATGTGGTTGTATCCACCTTTCGGTTGTATCCAACTTTCAGTTGTATCCACCTTCTAGTTGTAGCTGAAGAACATAGGGGGTTGTAGCCTCCTTCTGGTTGGAGCCAGAGAATCAAGGAGTTATAGATTCCTTCAGGTTGGTGCCTAAGAATAGGGGGTTGGAGCCTCCTTCCACTTGTAGCTGGAGAATTAGAGATTGGTGCTTCCAATGAATGTTTTATTTTAATAAATATATAATAAAATCATTATATAGTTTTCTCCCATTTGTTTTTCCACGTAAATACTGGTGTACTGTGTTCTTGATGTGATGTTGCTTATGTTTACATGCTTATGAGATATATGATTGGATGCATTCATAGATGATACATTGATTATAAATTGATGAATATTGTTGGTAAATATAAAGAATATATATATTGTGGTTAAAAGTGGTATAATTTCTCATTACTGATTCACCCCCCGCCCCTTCAGTAATCCAACAATTGGTATTAGAGCCAATTTCTTCAAGAAGCAATATAACCACTGTAAGGAGATCATGGATTAAGCTATAATTGGGGTGCCACAATTTGATGGATATAACTATGCATTATGGAGAAAAAGAATGAAAACGTATATACAAGCACATGGATTCGATTTTGGTGAGAAATAGTATATGGATACAATGCACCAACCACTCCCCCGATAGATAGTGATGGAAGAAACTTGAAGATAATGATTCTAGAGCTAGAAATTCTATCATGAATGGGTTGAATGGATCAATATACACCAAGGTTGTGAACTGTGAATCCGCAAAATAAATATGAGACAAACTAAATAATATCTACGAAGGATATTCTAAAGTTAAAGGAGCCAAACTTCAAACATTCAGAGTCAAGTTCAAACAATTGAATATAAATGAAGATGAAAACATTGCCTCCTACTTTATATGATTTGATGAGACAGTCAATGCCATTAAGGGTCTGGGAGAAGAAATGAAGGAAACATTCATTATTAAAAAGGTACTAAAGTCTCTACCTATGAGATATGATCCAAATATTTCATCCCTGGAAGAAAGAATAGATCTAGACACCTTGAGCATGGATGAGTTGCATGGGATACTCATARMTTATGAGATRAGGACARAGTAGGACAATCCARACACAAAGGAAGTAACATTCAAGGCATCCAAGAAGACRAAGAAGAAATACAAATAGAAGCCAATGTCAGACTATAGTTGCAACGATGTTTCAGAGGAAGATGAAKAAATAGCTAACTTCGTAAGAAGATTGAAAAAGAGAACTGGAAAATACAAAGGTAATCTTTCATTGACTTGTTTTAATTGTGATGGTGTTGGTCATTTTGATAATAAATGTCATTATAAGAAAGAGAAAATAAATGAAGAAGAAGATGACCCTAAAAATAAAATTCAAAAGGGTAGAAGAAACAAAAATATTTTTTTCAAGAAAATCCTTTGCACCAAGGAAGACAATTTTTCATCAGAGGAAGATGAAGTCAACAACAATGATACAGAAAGGGTACTATTCATGGAAATAGAAGACTCTAATGATGAAGGCTCCAAAGAAGGATATGAAGAGGTTGAATTTGATTATAGAGAAGAACTATTAAGTGCCATATAAGTAATAAAGAGGGAAAATAAAAAAAAACAAGTCAGTCCAGGAAGAACTAAAGAAGAAAGAAAATTCTTAGAATTCCAACTATGAAGAATTAGATCAGATGATTACGAAGTTGAAATTCCAAGAAGAAGAATACAAGAGAATAAAATAAACACTCAGAGAGCATTTAGAAGAAAGGGACAAAACCATTGAACTCTTGGAGGCAGAGGTAGTCACTCTAATAAATATCTCCAGAAGAAGGATATGTAGCAAAACAACACCAAGATATTAGATAATATCATTAACAGTCAAAGACCTTACTATGAAAGATATGGATTGGGATACAATCAGACAGAGACAGAGAAAGATTCAAGCTCCAAAATGACAGAGCAAGAAGAAAATCCAAGAAGATATATCGAAGCTGTCAGAGTTCCCTCGAAGGAAGAAGACAAGAAAACTCAAGGGGAAGATTACAGAGACACTACACCACCTAGAATATTCAGAAGTCAATATCAGTAGTAGCCAACTACATAAAGACCTCAAGAAGAAGAAGGATTTAGAAGAGTGAAACCATTCAAAATATCTTCCACTCCTAGGTATCAAACTATTTTTCTTGGTTCATGTTATAATTTTTGGCACAAAGCTATAAATTGTAGAGCCAATACCAAGAACAAAAGCAACGGTGAGGGCTATACAAGAAATATTTATCAAGGAAGATCTCATGAATCACATAGTAGAGTCTGCAATAGATTTGGATCATTAAGTGATGGGGTAGAATGTTACAAATGCAACAAATTTAGACATATAGATAGAGATTTTAGACTCATTGTTTCTCTAAGGGAACCAAAATAGAATATCAACTGTCATAATTAGGAACTGCAAAGGATATGTATAAGAAAGTAGGATCAATTCAATGCTGAAGAATCCAATCTTGCTTTGCAATATCAACAGAAGAAACATGGATGGTATGCTAGCAGTGGATGCTCCAAGCATATGACTGGCGATAAAGACATGTTTTTGACATTGAATAAGGAAAGAGATGGATCAATTTAATCTGGAAATGACAACTCAACCATGATTATTGGAAAGGGTACAGTCAAGCTCGAAAGTAAGGATGCCAAGGAAGAAAATGTTTTACTGGTCGAAGACATGAAGCAAAATGTGTGATCAAGGACACAGACTTGTGTTTGATTCAAATAAGTGGGAGATAAGGAAAGAAAAATCAAGCAAGTTGGTAGCTACAACTGTAAGAACTCCAAGAAACATATATGTTATAAATGAAATAGGAAAGGAAATATGTTTTTTAGGAAAGGATGATGAAAGTTGGCTCTAGCATAGAAGAATGGGTCACATAAATTTTGATAATCTTGTCAAAGTCAACAAAAAAGAATAAGTAAGAGAAATACTCGATATCTCAAAGCCAACGAACATTCTATGTAAGCATTGTCTATAGGGAAAATAGACCAAGACAAAGTACAAGTCAAAGGAGTACTCCATAACAAAGACACTTGAAATTATGCATACTGATGTAGTTGGACCAACTAGAACAAAAGGATTTAAAGGTGAGAAATACTTTATGCTATTGGTTGATGATTATACAAGAATGACTAGAATGTGTTTTCTCAGGAAGAATTCAGAAGCATTTGAAAACTTCAAGACATACAAGGAAATGGTTGAAACTGAAACAGATTCACAAATCAAGTGTTTAAGATTAGATAACGAAGGACAATTTACATCAAAGGAGTTTATGGACTTCTCCAGTGAGCATGGAATAAAAAGGAAGTTCTCGACAGCTAGGACAACCCTAAAAAATGGAGTTGTCGAAAGAAAGAATGGGATAGTACAAGAAATGGCTAGAACCATGCTGATTGATTCAAAATTAACAGATGTATTTTGGGTTCAAGCAGTACACACAAAAATTCACATTCATAACATATGAATTATCTGAAGCAACACTGATAAGATTCCCTGCGAGGTATGGAAAGAAAGACCAGTGAATGTGAATCACTTTAGAGTTTTTGGAAGCAAATGCTACATCAAAAGAGAAGATGGAAGAATGGAAAAGTTTGACTCTCAAGTTGACAAAGGTATATTGGTTGGATACTCAAGAAACATGAACTCATACAAATGCTTTAACCTAAGGCTAAAAAAAATAGTGGAAAGCATCAATGTGACAATTGATGCGTCTAATGGGGGAAATAAGAAGGAAGGAAGCAAAGAACTAGAGGACTAGGTCCATGAAGAATAACAATTGAAGGAAGAAGAAGCATAAGAAGAAGACGAACAAGAACAGTCAGGAGCAGAGAAAGAATATGAGCAACAAGAACTTCAAGCACCTCCAAAGACACCTAGCAGATGAGTGATAAATAATCATCCATCGGATCAGATCATTGGATATAAGTATGTAGGGGTTGAAACCAGAAGAAGAATTCATTCAGAAAAACAACAACATCTAACACTTCTATCTACTATCGAGCCAAGTAGTTTTGAAGAATCTAGCAAGCATTAATATTGGGTCATGGCTATGGATGAAGAGTTAGATTATATTGAAAAGAATGACACATGGGAATCGGTTACAAGGCCAAAGAATAATAATGTCATCGAAACAAAGTGTGTCTACAGAAACATGTTGAATGAGGACAGATAGGTTACCAAGAATAAATCAAGACTAGTATGGAAAGGATACTCTCAAGTTGAGGGTATATATTTTAAAGAGACGTTTTCTCTGGTTGCCAGAATGGAAGCAATAAGACTGATTCTATCCTATTCTTGTTCGAAAAACATCAAAGTGTATCATATGGATGTGAAATGAGAATTATTGAATGTATATCTAGACAAAGAAATCTATATTGAGCAACTTGAAGGATTTTAATTGATAGAGAAGGAAGGATATGTTTGCAAGTTGAATAAAGCACTATACATACTCAAGCAAGCACCTTGAGCATGATATTCTAGAATGAACATATATCTATAGTAGTAAGGCTTCAGAAAAGGAAATGCAAACACCAATCTCTACATAAAGATTGATCAAGATAGTATATTAATCATTGAATTTTACGTAGATGATATCATCTTCGTAAGTGATGATGACATAATGAGTCAGAAGTTTGCCAGAGACATGAAACACAAGTTTGAGATGTTTTTTATTGGAGATTTAACCTTCTTCTTGGGACTTTATATATGCCAGAGAAGTAAAGGTATCTTCATCTCTTAGGAAAAGTATATTAGAGAAATGTTGAAGAAGTTTGGAATGATAGATTGTAAACTAGTCAATAATCCTATGCAAACAAGTTTCAAGTTAAGTAAGGATGATGTTTCCAAGGATGCAAATCATAGGTAGTATAGATTGATGATTAGAAATTTACTCTATGCGACAACTTCCAGACCATACGTGATGCAGGTAGTTGGACAATTTGCAAGGTTTCATGCCGCACTAAAGGAATCCCATGTTTTAACAATGAAGAGGATATTCAGATATCTCAAAGGCACATAAGAGTTTGGATTATGGTATCCAAAAGGAAAGTATTTATCTCTTGTTTCCTACACAGATGCAAACTGGGTAGGTTTCATTGAAGATAGAAGAAGTACAAGTGGAGCAACTTTCTACTTGGGTGAGTGCATGGTATCATGGTTAAGCAAGAAAGGTATCTTTGTCCACAACAGAGGCAGAATACATTGTAACAACAAATTTTTGTACTCAGGTTCTTTGGATGAAGCAGACATTGAAAGATATACAATTAAATATGATGAGCCTATTTCAATACTTTGTGATAGCACCAACACCATCAATATTTCAAAGAATCCAGTGATGCACTAGAAGAAGAAGCAAATTCTGATCAAGTATCACTTCTTATGGGAACAAGATACAGAGAAGAAAATCAAGTTAGAGTATTTTGGGACAAAGGAGAATATTGAAGATATCTTCACTAAACCTCTTGCGAGGGAGCCTTTCAAGTATCTGTAACAAAAACTTGGAGTAGTTTCTGCCCCACAGTGATCAACTCAACATCAAGCTTAACTATATAGGGGGAGATAAATAGAAACCTTGAAGAAGTTCAAGTAACACAAATTTGAATGCTTTTCATATATATATATCAAATAATTACATGAGGAAGCACCATGAATAGAAAATTCTATAGAGTTATCAGAAGCTTATAGATAGGGGGAGAATCCCTAGCTGAGGAGTACTCTTTTCCATTCATTTCAAAGGGAGAAAGATAAAGAGTAAGGCATGAAGATATAGATGCATGAAGTCAAGAGGAGCAATGGTCACAGGGGTAACATGAGCATAAGGATTTTCATGCCTTAGTGTTTCCATCAATGCCAAAGGGTAAAGTTGTAGCGTCATTTTTTGAGGTAGAAAAGAAGGGTCGACGACGAAAATCTTGGAGTTTTAGAAAAACCCTAGTTTCTGAGGTATACGCGAGTTGCATGCCTATAAGGGAGCGTATGTACGTGAGATGCAGTGGAGGAAATGGCGTATATACACAGTCTATAGAAGGGAAATTCGTGTACATATGAAAAGCTCATGAAATTTTGAATAGATATTGGTACTAGGTCCCTAGACTCTGAAATATAGTTCACAGATCAACATATTACTATTTTGGATCAACTTCAGAGGTATTGGTATGACTATATAATTGTTTTGATGGTTACTACTTGTCATGATATGGTGTATTATTGAGGCATACTTGGTATGGTTGGTTTGGTATTTGGATATGGTATATCTTGGTTTCTTGGTTGAGTGAGGAGCACTCTTATATCTGGTTCAACACATGACATGGTTCTTATAGTTCTTATATTTTAGTTGATTGTATATGGTTGAGAGATATTCATGTTGTATGGTGATGTATGCATGAGGGGAATGCATATGTTCTTTGAGATGCTTCATTGATGACATGGTACCGATTTGCATATGGTTGATGATATGGTATATGGCACATGTTGTACATGGTTGATGCTCTAGTTCATGATTCACTATTCATTGTTGATGTATATTTTGGTTCATGATTGATGCATGAGATAGTATGTATATTGGTATACACTTGATGCATGGTATGGTACATGTTTAGTTGGTTGATGATTAGATATAGGTTGATGAGATAGTGACAGAGACAATTACAATGAAAAAGTTGTGACAATGATAGAACAGTGATGGATACAGTGATAGTGACAGTGACAGAGTTGTGACAGTGAAGGAGTTTATGGAAGTGGCAGAGTCTGTCATAGTTGGTCTACATTTATATTTCAAGGTGGAAGGATGGGCCAATGAAAGGTGGTTGTAGCCCCCTTCTGGTTATAGCCGGAGAACCTAGGGGGTTGTATCCTCCTTCTGGTTGGAGCTAAAGAATCAGGGAGTTGTAGCTTCCTTTAGGTTGGAGCCTAAGAATAGGGAATTGGAGCCTTCTTCTAGTTGTAGCTGGAGAATCGAAAGTTGGTTCTTCCAATGAATGTTTTATTTTGATAAATATATAAGAAAATCATTCTATGGTTTTCTCCCATTTGGGTTTCCACGTAAATACTGATGTACTGTGTTCTTGATGTGATGTTGCTTATGTTTACATGTTTATGATATATATGATTGGATGCATTCATAGATGATACCTCGATGATAAACTGCTGAATACTGTTGGTAAAGATACAAAATATATATACTGTGGTTAAAAGTGGTATAATTGCTCATTACTGATTCACCCCTCCTCTTAGTAATCCAACAATCCACAAATTTTAAATACAAAAGTAGAGTGGAGTGACAATGATAGTCAAATCAATCAGTAAGGAAGGGTTTGACCATTTTTTCCACATCCAAACCGCTCGTCATAAATTCTTCATTCATGTGTTGCAACATGTCTCACAACTTATTTTTAAAAATCATATGTATTGACAATCAAAAAATATGTCGAAATCGTGGGTGAGCGCAAGCCAATTAGGGTTTTATTTTTAAAAGAAATTGCTTGGAATCATACAAAGTTTCCCTTAAAAATCTAGATCATAACCCATCAAGATAAACAAATAAGGACAATGTTAGGTTGTACATAAACTCAATTCAACATGGGTACTTGTATGTGAGTTTACCCAACACCAGACAAAATTCATAAAATTCATTGAAGGTCATCACTCACATTTTATGTATTTGAAATGAATTTATTTGTAGGGTTTGAATGTTCGTAAACAAAACTCAAATATTGATGAAAATAACAATGAGTTAGGAGTAGAGGGTTTCATAAGACTTGAAACCAACTGCATTAATATGTTTAAAATATATGCATTTGCTAAAAAATGTATTTGAAACCATATATAAGAGCAGTTGAAACAAATTTTATGGGTGAGTGAAAATCCTAAATATCTTCAAAAACCATTTGAATGTGAAAAATCCATAACCAAATAAAGTCGTGATTATAATCCATGAAAACCCATACGAGCAGAAACCAAAATCAATTAAATGTAGGTAAAAATCATTCTCATATCCATAC
Organism: Picea engelmannii; assembly: GCA_009831015.1. Taxonomy (NCBI): domain Eukaryota; kingdom Viridiplantae; phylum Streptophyta; class Pinopsida; order Pinales; family Pinaceae; genus Picea; species Picea engelmannii. Next base: position 89,889 of record ML828622.1, on the reverse strand, counting down.
ATGAGTTTCACTCAAAGACAAACTGCATCTATATGTTTTCCATGCAAACCCATGTCATGTATCCCTCATAACTTGTACCCAAAACTAAAATCAAAACTTGAATGAGACTCATTTGTTACTAGTATGGAAAAAATCTAAAGAACTCGACTTGCATGTGTATTACAACCCAAGAGTGTATATTTACGATTTTTTTTATACCAAAACCAATACAGAGTAACACTTTTACACACACAGGATGCAACCAAACATAGCCAAAATTAGAAAATTATCAAAGCAGAGAAATTCATTTTGATTCCAGAAGAGTAAAAAATTCCCATACCTATCTAAAGTTGCTTAAATAACAAGAGAAGAATGACCCAGGATCGTTACTCAACCACCAACAAAGTTCCAAACTCAAAACCCTTAACAACCAGTAGCAAAGAGTTCTCAACAAAACCAAAATGTAAGAACAATGGTATACATTGGAAGGAAAACCAATAGAGAATGAAGTAACTCTCTTTAATTTCACGTCTCCTCCAAAATCAGGTGGCAATACCATGACCTTTGCCAACTTTCCAACCACAACCGACAACCAATCACATGTTACACAATGGAAGCCATAAAATGCCAAATAGGATTCCCAAATCCAACTATGTACCACAACATTTGTGCATTCAAAGTTTTCCAATTCACACTTACACCATGCTCAATAAGACATCATTTATACCATATTTAATAAACCAAATAAAGTGTC
>ML828622.1:0-36391 GCA_009831015.1 Picea engelmannii | reverse complement strand
GTTGTGAAAAATCTTACAAACTAAATGAGTACTTCAAAGATGGGTAGAATATCAGTAACTGATTTTTATTGAATGAAATGAAGGATTACAAATGTTCAAGCATGGATCTCCAATACTAATTCCATCCTACATCAATCCTAATCTCTCCCACTACTCCATGGTTGTATATATATACAAAAAATAACAAGGGAATGGATCAAAACTAATTCCCTCAAATATACCTGGTCTAAGCATAATTAGCTTACAAGATATTTGGTTTCCTCTTTATAGTTGATCTTGGTTTGCAAGGATAACCAAGACATGATTACAAATGATTTTACATGACATAAAAATGTTGATAATATCTTGATTCAGTCTCCCTTGTTGGTTGGACGCATCCATTCATGTAGAAGATTAGAGGAGGCAAGCGCAATTGTAAATCTAGACAAAACCATATTGGAAAAACAATGATATCTCTCTGATCGTTCATGATTTTATAAATCTGTTGGCATGTCAACTAAATGGATGCATGCTATAGAAAACCCATGTTCCAGAATTTCTAGATTCTTCTTCATTTTCTTCGGAATAGAGGCTGAAGTCTGCTGCTACTAATCTGGCACAATTTTGACCCGTCCTTTGACCACGTGCTAGAGGTCCACACGTGTGACCTGGGTGTGAAATAATGAACACCAAAGTATGTTGGAGGTATTTCTAACAAAACCCATTTCTTCATTTTGGCCCCAACGGTGTACGTATATGCTAAACATGGAGGTCTGGTGCGGGAACAGAACTGTCACAAACCTTCATTGGCAAGATTAGTCTAAACCACTTCTAAATCATTAAAAACAAGGGAAATTATAATAATTAACAACATTAATCTTATTAAACATATCAACTTCAGAAGTGTGGGAAAATATAACAATAGGCATAACAAACAGGTGTGAGGATAGGGTGAAATGGTTAAAAAGAGACCAATTGATGATGTAAAATATGTCAAATTGGCGAGCCAACAAGAACCTCAACATATTTAGTATGAACCATGTCCTACACACTTAAGAAAAATCATTAGAGTATCTGGGGTGGTAATATCACCCTTCGTCCATATATGATAAAAATCAAAATGAAAAATAAAATATTGAAAATAAATTTTTCAATATATCTATTCTAACATGTAATCATGATCATAAAATATACACAATGTGATAAATAAAATATGAAAATGCAAATGAAACTACACTAACAAGATATGCATGGTATATACAATGTGGTGCATGCCCCCTTTCTCTCCAAGGGTTGCACGACCTCCCAGTCTTAAGATCTTCTCAAGAAAATCTCTGAGCTGAAGCATCTCTTCGATTCCCTGTTGAAACCTCTCAAAAAAATTCACAGGTCTTTGAAAAACTCCACCCATGTGTACAAGTTCTAAGCACCAATCTTCTCCACATGACCATGCCTTATGAAAACATGGATATCCGAAAAGGTGCATCACAATTTCGCGTATCAGCTATATGAGTCAACCGACTCTCCGTCCTTCGAACTCCCAAGTCCCAAAATTCCAACAAGGGCCTAGCGCATGCTAGCTCCTACCTTATCCTTCATCCATATGACCCTTCAATATGTCCTGGGGCCAATTCTTCTTAGCACATCAGGTTTTCGCGTATTGGGAACTCCCAATGCGATTCACCTCCATTCTCCCGATCCTTCGATACCCGAAATTGTGAAATGTTTGGATCAGATCAACGGTCCACACTAGCTCTCTAGCCAACGGTTGCGATCAAATCGTGATTTCGCGTTTTGTGAATTCTCACAACTCCCACCTTTTGATCTTCCACTATGCAAAATTAGCATAACACTAATCTGTTGCCACGTGTTCCCTTTCAATGAACGGTTCCGATGATTTCAGTATTTCGCGTGTCGGGGTTTCACGAATTTCCCTTTGCTTCTCCCAAATCCTTTGGTTTTGTGAAATTCTGATAACTCCTCGCAACTAACCCATGCGCTACTTCTCCGAGATCTAACGGCTTGAAATATTTCGGCTCCTCTTGAACGAATCTTAACCCTCGATCTTACCCACTCTTTGAAATTATTTTCTGAAGGATTTATCCCGCTCAATCCTCCATACTTATCCCTTCTTCAAACTTTAATTTTTCTGTGCTCCACCTTTGAACACTTCAACTCTTCAAAACTCAGAAAGTTTTCTAAGTGTTTCCTCTCGAGACTTAAAACCACTACTCCTCCTGAGCTTTTGGTAAATGAAGTTTAAATCTCATCCCTAGCGCACACTTGCATTCTACGTCTTTTTTTCAAAAGACCTTTTGATGCCCTCCTTGCATACTCTGCGCTCAACTTCCTGAGTTTTCAATATTTAACACAAGTTTGTTTCTATATGCACTCCTTGCACTCACTATGAAAACTCTGCATACGGAAATCTCCTACTATCTCTTCTGAGCTTTAAGTCGAAAAAGAATTCTTCATACACACTCCTTGCGCTCTGCATGCACCCCTTGCATAATCGTACATAAGAGAAACAATTGAGATCATTCAACTATTCATTCATTCACTATGAACAACATTCATTCACAAACACATAACAACACAGTCAAACTGTAAACAATATCAACATTGTATATTTGGGTCAATTTCCTCTATTTTATTCATTTAAAAAAAATATAATTACAGTGGCTATCTCCTACAGACACAATTGATACTTGTCTAAGGACCCAGAGCTTTCTTGCCCTTCTTCCTCTTATCTAAATCCTATTACATTTTATTCAAGTGATTACCTACTCAATTGAATTAATGCAACCTAATGACTAATACATGCAACTATCCTACACCTGTAATACATTACAGTCGTGTAAAGGATTTACAATTGTTCCATCCTTTCAAACGATGGCATGAATTTACATAAAATTAATAAATTAGCGAGCAAATCAAAAAGATCTTCACACCACTACCAAGCTAGTTAAGGTCCATTTGGCTCCTTCGATGTGTTGAGGTTTCGATTCCAATTCCACGTCTGCTTCCTTTTGATGTGATTGTGATGTTCCTGCATCACAATGGATGCAAATGCTTACCTACATTATACTTACATGTTAATTGAATGATAGGTATAGTCATATAATATGTAAAACCATCCTTGCAATATATCATTATACCTTCCTTTGCACTTCATCATAAACCAAAACACTAATTAGTTAAAAATAACGTGAGTTATAGAATGCATCATATCATAAGGAATCGTAAAATCTAACTCATGGAGGTAGGAGGGAGGAGCAAAATCATGCCAAGTTAAATTCCCAGAAAAGTGCTCGATCCATATATGAAAAGGGTCATAAAGGGTCAAAGAATCGAGAGGTTGACTCAATGAGTTTGACAGTTGACTACCCTAGACCTCATCACTCCTCAAGGTCTGAGAAGGGACTAACAAGAATCTAGAGGATGACTGACAACTTCTTAGGGGAAATTTGAAAGAGTAAGATATAAAACTTCTTCTTATGGTATTCAACCTACCCTTAAATTCTAAGAAAAATATTTTCCTTGGAGAAAAGTTGAGAGAAGTGTGTCTCCCAGTTGCATCCTTAGTGACATAGTGAGATGAAGGAACAAAGGAAGGCTATAAAATTTCATCACGAGGTTCATGTCCTGGGAAAACCGCGTCCTCACCTTTATGAGAATTGAATCACAATAGTTGTTGAAAATTTTCTTTGTAGAATAAATCCAAGTGCTTAAAGGAACACTCATTGTTGGCACAGGGGTAGACCCAGGGTTCAACTCCAACATCGTACCAAAAATCCATAACTATTATCCCTTTTGGCAACACCTGTGGAGAATATGCAGTCTCACCCAAAGTAGCAATAGGGGGTTGCAGGACACAGGTGTCTACAACCAGAGGAAATGCAAGTGTATCGAAAAGAACAACATACAAAGATCTAGTTATTATTTAACAAGCTTAAACCTACTTCACACTGTATGTCTCAGATCTAACACAACAAGGAATTCACGATATAATAGAAATAAAATAACACAACATCAACCACATAGAACAACAAGATATACGTGGTTCACCCTCTCCTTAGGGCTACATCCATATAACTGTGTTTCTTGATATATTAAGATGGAAACATATAGTTCTATCTACGCACTTAGCTTGCATATTTCTCTCTCCTTATCTCCCCTCCCTGCGCACCCAGCTATAGGGTTGATCTTCGCACCCAACTGAAGATATTACAATACCAGAGTACTCTCACACACATCACTTCTCTCTCGCACAATAATAATCACTCGATCTCACAACACAACTCTAACCCAATAACGAGCCCCTCTTCTCTCATCTAGGTCTTTGTTTATAGATTACAGTGATTCTCAGACAACCTTAGGCCTAAACCTAGGTGTAAAAACCCTAAATTCCAAAACCTTAGGTGTCTAAACCCTAGGTCCACTTTGACCCGCATTTTCAGGGCTTTGCCAGCTTGTCTTTCTGTCTTTCCCGTGAGGTGCTCTAAAGCATCCATTGGTGGATTTTTCCTCTTGTTGAGTTGTCCGCAATCCATCTTCCATGCTGATCTATTCTCCTCGATCTTCTCTTCCAATGAATCATTTTCCCTTACTTCTCTCCTTCTTTTCTTCTTCCTTGACCACTTTGACCCATTCCCAGTCAACGTGCCTCCCGCGTAGTTCGTACTTTTACTTTTCTCTTCCTTTTTCCTTGCTTTCTTCCTTAATCCATAACTAAGGGCCAACAGGCCCCCAACACTCACCCGTGAGTCATCCCGAGTCACTGCAAGACTGGACCTTCACTTTTACTTCGACTTTAGGCTGCGCAAAGAAGCCTGCGATTTTTTCTCTATCCCTCCCCACTATGTGCAGACTTCCTTTTCTATGTCTGGTACCGAGTTTCAACTGTGCTTGGTACCTGGACCCTTCTTCTTATGATTTTACTGAGACCTGCGAGGCAGCTGGTTTTCATAGTACATTTTCAACCGGATCCCATTTACCAAACCTTCTTTCCATTCTCCGTTCAGAGTCTTCAATTACGCAACTCCACCTTCTATAACATAGGAAACCTCATACGGCCCCAATCAATGTGTCCTAAACTTACCTGGATGCTTCATGAACTTGTTGTCATATACCAATACCATATCTCCTTTCTTCTTGATGTGTCTATCATGGTAGGCCTTTTCCCGTTCCTTCTGTACCTATTGATGAAAACCTGCAATAAACCTATCTTCCTCTAGTTCCATCAACAATACAAGCCTATTTTGAACAATGCCAGTGTCATCCATATCTGTGAATGCTGGAATTCTCAAGCTAGAAACTAGATATTCCATAGGTACCATGACTTCTAGACCATAAACCAGCTTAAAGGGAGTCTTCATTGTCAACTTCTTGCAAGTGGTTCTATAGGCCCATAAAACTATTGGTACTCTTAAATCCCAATCATCTCTGTTCACACTGCAAATCTTTGTCAGTGATATCTCTAAGATCTTATTGAAAGCTTCGACTGTACCATTCACTTGTGGGTGGTAAGGTGTGCTTTTCTGATGATGAACTGCAAATTCCTAAGTCAAGGCTTCAACAGTATTATTAATAAAATGTGTACCTTGATCACTCATAAGGATCTTCGGGCATCCAAATCGGGTTATGATATCATCAAATATGAACTGTGTAGTTGTAGTTTCACTACAGTCCTTAACTTCTCTTGCTTCTTCCCATCTGGTCAAATACTCTGTCATGGTGATGATGTATCGAGCTCCTGTGCACTTTCCTGGTGGGTTTATAGGTCCCACAAAATCGATTGCCCATTTCTCAAATTCCTGTAAATTCAGTCGAGGTGCTAAAGGCATCTCATCTCTTCTATAAGGTTTCCCAACTCTTTGTCATACATCGTTGGATCCGTAGTAGTCCTTAGCATATTTGTGTAAAGTGGGCCACCAGAGGCAAACTCTAAGAACCTTCTGCGCTATTGCGTTTCCTGCATAATGTCCTCCTGCAATGCCTTCATGTGATTCTGCCATAATCAATGGTCTTTTTGCCTCCATAACACATCTCCTCAAGATCTCGTCAGGTTCCATATTGTATAGTTGTCCAACTATAAGTGAAAAATATGCAGCATGGACTACCAGTTGTTTCTTCTGAATGACTGTGTATTCGCGAGGTGTCATTCCTATTGATAGGAACTGGACTGTCTCGGTGAGGTGATCATCATCCTTTCTGATGGCCAACAACTGTGCATCTGGTAGTGTATCCTCCAAACTGGTAGGTTCCTGTCCATGTTCTAATCTAGACAAGTGGTCAGGTCCCTTATTCATTTTCCCTGGCTTGACCACAATCTCAAAATCGTATTCCTAGAATAACAGTAGCCATCTGCATATTCTTCCCCCCAACATTGGCTTGTTGACTAAGTACTTCAGTGCAGAGTGATCAGTGAACATCTTAAAATGTCATCCCAACAATTAGTGTCGAAACTTCTACAACGTGTACACCATGGCTAAACCTTCTCTTTCGATGGAAGTGAAATTCATCTCAGTTGTAGAGAGCTTCCTGCTAGAAAAGGCTAACGGGTGGTCTATATCTCCTACTCCTGGTTGTGATAACACTGCTCCTAATGCAATATATGAAGCATCGACATGCACATGGAATTCCTTACTCCAATCTGGGAAAACCAGAATGGGAGCAATGACCATTTTATGTTTCAGTGTGTCGATGCTCTGCTGACATTCCTTTGACCATTGGAACCGACAATGTTTCCTTAAAATCTTTTCAATGGGTGTTGTTATCTGTGCATAACCCTCGATGAAAGTTTTGTAGTAGCTAGTATGTCCTAGCGCAGTGCGCAACTGTCTAATCAAAGTAGGAGGAGGTAGATCAACAATAATGGAAATCTTGGAAGGATCTACCAGCAACCCCTGTTTACACACAATATGACCTAGCAACACTCTAAAGGGTGAAAATAAGATACACTTCTTCAGGTTCAGGGAAATATGACATTTCCTGCACTTATCCAACATTAGTCTTAAACATTCAATATGATTTTTCAACAAGCTAAAAACATTCCAATCATCAAAATATGCTTCCAAAAATTTATGTAAAAATTCCTTGAATGCTTTGACCACCACTCTAGAAAATATGGTTGGTGCATTCTTCAATCCGAAAGGCATCACTATTTACTGAAAAGAACCCCATTCTGTTGCAAATGTGGTCTTATGGCGATCTTCCTTAGCAATCCTGATCTGGTGATAACTTGAAAATCCATCTGTGAAGGAGTAAACTTTATGTCCTCCTACATTATCAAACACTTCCTCAATAAATGATGTAGGTAATGGATAATGTAAACATGCATCATTTATCTTCCTCAAGTCTACACAGATTCTGATCTCTCATGTCTACTTATCTTGGACTACCATAGGGCTAATCCATTATGACTCTTCAACAGGTTCTATGATTCCTGCTTCTAGCATTATGTCCAATTCAATTTTGACTTTCTGCTTATACTTGGGATTCAGTCTATAGGGTCTTTTCTTAACTGTCCTTTCATTTGGTTTCAAGGGGATCTTCATTTCTCCCATGGGCCCTTTAATGCCCTTCATGTATGCGAACTTGGTTGGAAACAAGTCTTGATATTCATGTAGTACTTCAGTGATCTTATCAATAGTGGCATCATCCCAATAATCTCCAATGTTTGCAAGCTTAGGTGCTTATTCTGTCCGAATGTTAACTTTATTGATTTTGATTAGTTGTCCAATGAAAGGTAGTTTGACTCCTAGTCCTTCTATGTCTCTTTGTCCTTTAGTTTTTGTGATGTTCACATTCCTAGGATCATTGTCTTCATCAACATTGATATTGTAACAACCTTGCAATTTTTGAAGAGGTGTAGTCCATTCATCCTCTTCTTGCTCAACAAGGAGTTTAGGTGCCTCCTCAAAGACTTTCTTTCTTACAAATTGTAAATATTGATCTACTGTATGGTATTGACTTTCAAATAAAAATGTAGCTACAAAATTTTGATTCATACCGTACCAATCTGAAGTGGTGAGTCATAAATCTAGTTGAAGGTACCAATTGATAGGTGTTGTGTCCAAAGTGTTAATGAATTTATGCACCCACTATTCTTGAGGAATGTTGCTCCAGGCCTCCTCACAACTTTGCACATGGTCCTTCAGACAATTATGACCTGTGTAATGAACTTTGCACCCTTCAACTTTGTTTGGAAATCGCACTATCATTAAAGTGTGACACTTCACCCATTCTACGATGTTCTTCTTGTGTGTTCCCCACCAGCTTGATGGTGTTTCTTTCAAGGCTTCATCCAGTGCCAACAATCATTGTTGTTCTGGTACAATTTCTTCAAATTCCAATAAGAAAGTTTCTAAATGATTTAAATCATCAAATGTGGGTAGATTTCTTACTTCTGTGCCAATCTAACAAACTTCCCTGGTCACTCTAGCACTTCTTTGCGCAAAAACTTCATTCATTTTGTTCTGCCAATTCTCTAGTGCTTCTTCTAAATCTGATGAACATGCGTTGTCAATTCTCCAGCTTAAATTTCCATATGTTGTAGGATTAATGTAATCTTGCTGCCTTGTTGTCAATTTATATCTATTCTCTAGATCGTATGCATTGTCTTCTTCTTTGATGGGTTCTATGTATCTGCGACCTTCATCATGATCAAGAGGTGAAATGACCCTAAGGCCATCACCTTCAAATGTCGTTCTTCTTTTCTTTAAGTCAATAAGAGTGGAATTGTTAAAGGCCCAATCAATTCATAACAACATAGGATATGGAAAACTATCATCAACTATCTCAATCACTTCAAAGTTGGAAAATGTCCTAACCCCGTTGATGTCCACAGGGACATGCTCTATTATTCCAAAGGGGCTTACTGCCTACTAATTAGCCATCCTGAGCCTGATAGGAGAATAAATTAACTTAGGTTTTCCCATCATTTCCCAGGTCTTCTTCGTCATAACATTGACTCCTGACCCTAAGTCAAGGACCACATAATCTATGTCATAATCTCTAATCTGAGCATTAAGGTGTAGTTCCTTATTTGTTCTTCTCTTTCTAGATACTTGATGTACTTCTCTATTGAGCAGAGGATCTACCTTCCCTAGGTCATACTATTTGATCAAGTGTTGTAGTTATTGTACAACACTACCATCCTTAATCAAATCAAGGAACATATATAGGAAACTAACAAGCTTTCTTACCCATTTTCCATCTTCAGGTGAAACTGACTGATCGAATGCCAGAGGCATTCCACATTCTATTACTTCTAGCTGTGTCTTTGATGAAGAAGCTTGATCTCATCCAAATTATTTTCTTGCTTCTTCAAACGTTTGCTTTTCTTTCCTTGGATCAAACACTTGTGTCTTCTCTGCAACTCTTCTGACCCTTGATCCCTCTGTAATCCTCCCTGGAGTCACCTTATCTTCTCCTGTAACAACAGCTCCTCTAGTGATAACAACGACTCTAGGGTACTCTCCGCAAGGTTATGCTGAGATTAGTTATACTTGTTGGTTTCCTCCTTGTCTCTCTTGAATTTTGGCTAACAACACAAGACAATATTCAATGACATGTTCAAATGAGTTGCAGTAGTTGCAAGTGGTACAAGGGTTCTGACAGTCCCTTGCCAAGTGTCCTAGCTATGCGCAGTTATAACAAATGATCTGACCTCAGCATTGAGCCATGCCTCCTCCTTGTCCTCTTCCTCTAAATCCACTACAAGGGTTGAAGTTTCCTCTTCCTAGGGAATTAAACTGTGTATTATTTCCCTCCTACTACATCTCTCCTTGGATTCTATATGTGTCTCTCGACCTTTCATGCAAGAGGTCATAAGCTCTACAATCCTTCTCATCATTCCCCACAGACTTAAAGAATGTGCAGTAAAGATTGGTAGGTGTTTGGACATATTTTTTCATGTAATAACATTCACCAAGGCGATGTCTATTTCTACATACCTCGCACCACGGTAGAGTAACCTGCTTCAAAGGGTTCAGATCTCAAGAGGCTAAGTATTCATTAAATAGGGGATGATGCTCCTTGTCGCGGCCTTCTGATTTTCATATGATACATCAAATGTCTTCTCTTTTATCTTTTCCCTTATCTTTCTTCATATATTTGACTTCCAGAGATAAGCTAGTTAGCTGACTCAAAATTTGACTCATACCTGAGTTGGATTCTCCCATAGGAGCTGATTCTATTTTTATGGCGATCTCCAACGCCTCAGCCTATGAAGCAACCTTTTGTTGCATCAGGGGAACTCTAATGTGGGGTAAGAGCGAAACAATGAACCATTCCTTGTTTTGGTCGTATGGGATTTGAAAACTTAAGCGACATGTCAATGTATTAAACCTTTGATCAAACTCCCAAACAGGTTCGACTACTCTCTACTTGATTTATTTCAGTTATGTAATGCACTGTGACTTCGACTTGGGTTTCTTGAATTCTGCGCTCAAGGAAGTCTTGATATCGTTTAGCGGTTTAGGTTGTTCAACTCCTTTAACAACTTCATGTACCAACCTAGTGTGTGGTCTCTCAAGGTAGTACTAAACTGATCTCTCTTAACTGCTTCGTCATTGACTTGCTTAATACTCCATATAGCTTTGCATAGAAACCAGTGTTGATCAGGATCTTCAGATCCATCTACTCTAAAGATAGGTAGCCTCATCTCATCTTCCATAGATATTCCTAGGTTTCTCTACTAATTATGTACTGAACTACTGGTAATGATGCTCTGAGTGCTTTTATAACTCTGACGACTCTGGTTACTTAACGCTGCTAAAATAATAGGAGGAGTAATAGTACTTCGACGATCGACGTAGTTCCTGAAGTCTCTAATTCTTCTCGGTGAGGTTCTTCAGTCTTCCTTTCCTATGCCTTAGTGGACTTTGAATCTTCCTCATTCATTAACTCTTCTTCTTATCCATTGTAAAACTCTTCATCCTGTGCTAGTGGTTTGCAACTCTGCTCAAACAGGTTTACTAGATGAACCTCTCTGAAGGTTCTCCCACTACACGTATGTCCCACCTCTATGTCGTTGTCGTTGTCTGAGTTATTGAACATTATATTTTCAATCTGACGAATTACTGTATCTTCAAGATGTTCTTCTCATGCAATAACATCTTGATCTTCAACTTCAAAAAGTGTAAAAAATTTCCTCTAGGTCCCTTTAAGAAATATCTATCTTCTTGGTTATATGACTCGACTCTGTCAATAGCAAACTCAGTAATGTACCCTCCAATGGTGTTATCAAACAAGTGATCTACTTCTCTCGACATGATGTTATCAACTCTGTTGACCTTCTTGATCAACACCGATGTCCAAACCACAAGTGGTCTAGATCTGATTTCAAACTGGGTATCTGCTAATCTGGCTAGCCACTCATATAGCTCCTTCTGAAATCCTCCAAATAAAATATCATGTATATCAGTAAAGATATACCTTCCTAACCAATCCTCTGTACTAATATTAGGGTTCTTGTTATGGGTTTCAACGAAGTCCTTTTCTTGTTCTTCTATCCACTTCTGAATCTCTATGTTTGATGGGAACCACCTTGACATTCCCTCAAGAAGATCTTGGTCCCAACAATGAAACCATGTGTTGGCACAGGGGAATAACCAGGGTTCAACTCCAACATCGCACCAACAAGCCCTAACTACTGGCCCTTTTGGCAACACCTATGGAGCAGATGTAGTCTCACCCGAAGTAGCAATAGGGGGTTGCAGGACACATGTGTCTACAACCAGAGGAAATGCAAGTGGATCCAAAAGAAAAACACACAGAGATCTAGTTATTCTTTAACAAGATTAAACCTACTTCGCATAGTATGTCTTAGATCTAACACAACAATGCATTCACAGTATAACAGAAATAAAATAACACAACATCAACCACATAGAACAACAATATATACGTGGTTCACCCTCTCCCTAGGGATACATCCACATGACTGCGTTTCTTGATATATTAAGAAGGAAACATGCAGTTCTATTTGTGCACTTAGCTTGTAGATTTCTCTCTCCTTCTCTCCCCTCCCTACGCACCCAGCTGTAGGGTTGATCTTCGCACCCAACTGAAGATCTTACAATACCAAAGTTCTCTCACACACAACACTTCTCTCTCACACAATAATAATCACTCGATCTTCAACACAACTCTAGCCCAATAACGAACCCCTCTTCTCTCATCTAGGTCTTTATTTATACATTACAATGATTCTTAGACAAACTTAGGCTGAAACCTAGGTGTCAAAACCCTAAATTCCAAAACCCTAGGTCCACTTTGACCCACGTTTTCAGGGCTTCTCCAACCTGTCTTTCTGTCTTTCCCACGAGGTGCGCCAAAGAATCCATTGGTGGATTTTTATGCTTACTAAGTTGTCCACGATCCATCTTCCTTGCTGATCTATTCTCCTCAATCTTCTCGTCCAACCGCTCATTTTCCCTTACTTCACTCCTTCTTTTCTACTTCCTTGACCACTTCGACCCATTCTGAGTCAATGTGCCTTTTCTCTTTCTTTTTCTTCGCTTTCTTCCTTAATCAATAACCAAGGGCCAACACTCATCAAACTCCTCAAGGTATGACCAAAACTAATTATGAGAATATTGCACTAAGTCATCCTTGGGTGTTTGGAATACATCCGTAATCATGTCATTTCCTTGTTTCCAAATGTTAGAATCAGTAGTAATGACATATGATTGTAGTGAAGGAAAAAATTGGAAATGACCCTCAATTTCATAAATAGTATCCCCATAATGACCAATCACATCCCATCTATGTCTCCCAATAGATATAAACTCATCAATCATATAATCACCTTCATTACAACATTAGGGGTCTAGCTCATCCAAGGATTCCTTTATTTCTGCACCTTTTGAATGATAGAATAGGACATCATCAAAAACTTGAAAAGGAAAATGATTAACCTCATTCTTTCCTTCTTGTGTAGGATGAATAGGATATTGTATGAATTCATTAAAATGAGGAGAAAACATCGACACTTCATCCTCATGATTGACATATTCGGGCTCTTGTTCTTCAACCAAGTCTTCTCTATATTTGGTAGAATCATGAGCAAATTCTTTCTCCTCCTCGTGGGATTAGACATCCTCATTACAAAGATCTTATTCAAATTTTTGTTCATTAATGAATTCTTCATCCTCAATAGTTTCTTATAATTTTTCTAGGGCACTATCAATATCTGGGGTAACCTTAGCATTGTCAATCTTGAATTTTGGGGCAAAGAAACGTTTTACCTTGGATGTCGAGATATGTTCCTTGATTTTTGTAGCCATGTCATAAGATTATCGTATTGTTCTTGGGCCCTTGTCCTTTAGTAGGAATCCTATTTGTTCTGAGAACACCCTGGTATGGAGGAAAAGGAGGAAATCCTTTCCAGGGTGATAAATTCTAGGGATTTGTTATAAAAGCCTCTCAAACTTGGTATGGAACTCCCTAATGGTTGCGTTCTTAGTCCTTTCTATGTCATTGAGTCTTGATAACAACATGTTAGGATCCTCTTTAACACTCCATCTCTTGAGAAAGACTTATTCTAATTGTTCTATAGATGTGATGTTGGCATCAGGGAGACTATCATACCATATTCTAGCATTGTCATGAAGAGTGTCTAAAAAGTTTTTCATCGCTAGATATTCAACCTCATCACTGATAGGGTTTATCTAAAATAAATCCCAAAATTTACTCATATAATCTTTAGCTCTAACCACATTATTACCAATGAATCTAGGGAGCCATTTCTCATACCTTGTAGGAATTCATCGAGGGTAACTTGATATTTTACTCATATCCAAGGGTTTGAAATTACCCAGTTCCCATTAAGAAGCCATGGTTGGATTTTTCATGGGTAGAGTCACCAAATAATACTTCTAGGATTATCAAAGGAAGTGAGGGAATTACCCTCAGTGGAGTCTCCATGTGAGCTTGTAAAAAACGGGCTTTGGAAAAATCTCACCAAAGATATTTCATTGAGGAAAATTGACTCGATTTTCCCTGGCAACAACACTAAATTTTGTATCTCACAATCAATACTTGCCCAAAGTCTAAGGAAAGTAAGTGTGATTGGCATAACAATGGGATATCGTATCACTGTCACCTCAATAGGAAATCCCCACTTTTAGGAGTATAAGAATGTCTACCCCAATGGAGGCATCCCCAATGGCCTAAAGGGTTGGGTAGACTATGGTTATGTTAATAAATACCCGCCCTCTCATTGGTCACCAAAGTCAACAAAGTCTACGTATGATAAATTGAGGCAAAGAAGTGTAATTTGTGTACAAGAACAACAAAGCATATATATGGAAATTTCTTATACAAAAATGATAGTAAAGCCTCCAAAGATGATAGGAAATGCAATTATATGATGGATGAAGAAAAATTTCAGTTAGATGATGGTTTTTAACAACCAAAATTGAATTGTAAAAACCACAAGAATTAGTGCTCAAAATTGCTAGAAAAGACAAAGAAAATTGAGCATATATGATTCCTTAACAATTGTCACAAGTAAGTTCTGAGTAAGTTAGCTATGAGTTAGCTTAGTGTATGCAGAAAACTGCAGCAGTTAGTATGGTCGTAGCAATGTTTTGCAACAACAACAAGTAGATTAGCAATCTAGGATAAACTATGGTTAGAGATAGTTAGTAAAATCTTAGGAGAATAGTGTTTGAGTGTTTGATAAATCATTCAACAAGAGAGAAGTGAGAAATAATGCCTTTTAGGTCTTATGGAGTCAATTATATCAACACAATAACTTAGAGAAAATAAATGATTATACTTTTCTAAGAGATAACAAGGTAGAAGCTTGAGGAGTATCACCTTAAGTCCTCAAGTACCAAGCCTCAAAGAGTAAATTCAACTAGGGTGTAGGCACTTCTAGGCCCTAGCGATTTTTCTTCTTCTTAGACTCTTGAAATATATTCTATGCAACAAGAAATAGACAAAGTTTCTAAAGTGATATCACTTGATGGCTCTAGAAGTTTTTCTAGACAATAACCTCTTAGGAAATATTAGCAAAACAAAGAGCAAGAAAGAAGCACCTTATGTTTCTTACTCCTAGGGTTTCAAGCAAGAAATTTTATAATATTAAATATGAACAAGTAAACATACCATAGACATTTATCATGAAATAAAAATTGCATATTTACTTACTTCACCAAGAACAATCAAGCACAAAAMCCCTAGATTTKCCAAAATTTCACCAAGAAATGATCCCAAATGCATCCACATTAGTATCAAAGAAAGTGCACCTTAAAATTTCAGCCAATAACCCTTAAAAGGGTGAAAATTTCAGTCCTACTTYTTGTGAGAGGTGAGTTATATCAAAAACAAAATTTTCTAGCCAAATTTATATGGCAAATCCTCGCTTAATTTACCCAACAGTTGTGTMTTCTCATAAAATTGAGCCTACYTGTCAATTTGCTCATTAAAATTAAAAATAAAATCAGTTMTTTACAAAATAACCCTAAAGAGGGTGACATTAGGCCTCTTCAAGGAGATGTTAAGGTTGTCTAGTGGAACGTTAGGCCTCCAAAGGCTAACCTTCATGCCACACATGCCAAAATTGTCATCCATCACCTACAAGTATCAAACCCTAGCCCTGGGTGATGTCATGGGATACTAAGGTGACGTCCAAGGCCACCAAGGGCTAATGTACTGGTGAGAGGGGTTGGTAACTTGTCGTCTAGGCCTCCCAAAGTGCCTCCAAAGGAAATATATTCTTCCTTCACCATGCAAACTAGTCATCACAATATTTCCCTATGCATGGGGTCTCTGCATCCATCCTTGGGTTTCAATCCCTCATGTAGGTCTGAACTAATCATATCCTCATGAATACATGTCCACCAAACAAGGTCCTGCAAAGGAAATGAGATACGACCTCCAAGGGTCCATGAGTCACAAGTATCATGACAAGTAAGCCACATATAATAATCAAACCACCTAAACATGTGCATCAAACCCCATTTTTCAAACTACAAAAATGCCCAAGGATGTTATACAATTTGTCAAATTTAGGTGTGGCAGGGGTCTCAAGGAATCCTATTGGGTCAATCATTCCCCAGGTCCAAGGAATTTCCCTAGAGAAAACCCATCTAAGCCATGTGTGCATGTGAAGTGGAGTGGGGTGAACTTCTTGGAATGGGTTTCATGCCATACAAGGGTTTGTATTCTCTCATTTATGGGTGCCTTTGTATAGGGTGAGCTGCCCTTCGCCCACGATGCAACATGTTTCCAAGCCCATTTATTGTGATTAATTAATTAAGGTCAAAATTTTGGGTACTCCCTAGGGTTAATTGATTAGCTTGGGGGGAAGTACCACGGAGTCACTTAAAGGGAGAGGTACACATAGTTCCATGGGGGTATAGTCTAGCTTGTAATTCACTTGTGTAGATCCCTCAACAAACATGACACCTATAAAGTTGAATTTATGCTTTGTAGGTCTTACACTTTTAAGATATAATGCTTCATTCTTTCTCAAGACCTCTTGGGCAAGCATATGGAAGGTCCATGATTTGGATTTTATCTCTTTCCAACTACTTTCCCCTCTAGGCCTTTATCCCCTTCTTCCCATGAAATGAGGTACAATCCCTTCTTGGTTCAATACACTTGAAAATCCAAAAATATAAGGAGACAAAAGGAAATAAGTATGGAAGGTGATAAATATGATTAGGAATGGACAATGACTCTTCAAGGAACCCCCCCCGTAGAACCCTATTATTGAGGGTGACCAACTTACTAGGAAAAAATGACATCCACCAAGGTTAACTAAGGCAAAGAGTATAAGTTCTAATCAAACATTCTATAATAAAGAAAGGTCATTTGCAACACGTTCAAATTCTTCAAATAGTAGAGTGACACTTACCATGAAACCCAAACTCATTACCTCATGGAGAAAGATCCATTTCCCTCTAGGAATAGGCTAGTGTGGTGGATGTTGTTGTTGATGATGATGGGTATAATGCATCAATGAGAAATAAAGGCCCTCTAGGGATATGTTCTATCCATATATCTATTGACACTCCATGTCTGCAACCTGTGGGACTCGAGACATAATCTCCTTAGTTACCCCTAGGTTGGGGGTAACATCTGGATCCTACTCAGGGACATGTGATCACCATAGAGAGCACAAGAACCTCAACATCACTACTATGAACTGTGTCCTACACACTTAATAAAATTCATTAGAGTATCTAGTGTGGTACTATCACCCTTCATCCATATATGATGAAAATCAAAATGAAAAAGAAAATGTTAAAAAGAAAATTTGCAATATCTCTATTCTAACATGTAATCATGATCATACAATATATAGAATCCAATAAAGCCACTATAAAAATGAAAATGAAACTACACTAACATGTTATGGATGGTAAATACAATGGATGAAAATTCCTACCTACAGTATACTTACCTGTTAGTTGAATGCTAGGTATAGTCATATAACCAGTGAAACCATCCTAGAAATATATCATTATACCTACCTGTGTGTTTCATCATAAACCAAAACAATGGCAAGTTAAGCAAAAAAGTAACATGAGTTAGAGAATGCATCATATCATAAGGAATTGTAAAATCTAACTCATGGAGGAGGGAGGGAGGAGAAAAATCATGCCAAGTCACATTCCTAGAAAAGTGCTCGATCCATGTTTAAAAAGGGTCATGAATGGTCGAAGACTCCAAAGGTTGACTCAAAGAGTCTGAAGTTTGAATACCATGGACCTCATCACTCCTCGAGGTTTGATAAGGTACTAACAAGAATCTAGATGGTAACTGACAACTTCTTAGAGAAAAGTTGAAATACCGAGAGATAAAATTTCTTCTTAGGGCATTCAACCTACCCTTAAATTATAAGAAAATGCTTTGTCGTGGAGAAAGATTGAGACAATAAGTGTGTCTCCCAATTGAATCATTAGTAACATAGTGATATGAAGGAACAAAGGAAGGATGGAAAATTTCATCACGAGGTTCATGTCTTGAGAAAACCACATCCTTACCTTTATCAGAATTGGAGCACAACGGTGGTTGAAAATTTTATTCATAGAATAAATCCAAGTGATTAAAGGAACACTCATCAAACTTCTCAAGGCATGACCAAAAATCATTATGAGAATACTGCACTAATTCATCCTTGGGTGTTTGAAATACATCTCTAATCATGTCATTTCCTTGTTGCCAAATGTTAGAATCAATAGTAATCAAATATGATAGTTGTGAAGGCAACAATTGGAAATGACCATCAATGTCGTAAATAGGATCCCCATCATGAACAATCACATCCCATATATGTATCTTGATATATATAAACTCATCAATCATATTGTTACCTTAATTACAACATGATGGGTCTATCTCATCCAAGGATTCCTTTATTTCTTCAACTTATGAATAAAAGAATAGGGAATCATAAAAAAATTGAAAAGGAAAATGATTAACCTCATTCTTTTCTTCTTGTGCAGGAGGAATATGAGATTGTATGGCTTCATCGAAAGGAGGAGCAAAAATCAACACTTCATCCTCATGATTGACATCTTTGGGCTCTCGTTCTTCAACCAAGTCTTCGTTATCTTTGGTAGAATCATGAGTAAATTATTTATCCTTCTCGTGGGATTGGAAATCCTCATTACAAAGCTCTTCTTCAAAAAAAAATTCATTAATGAATTCTTCATCCTCAATAGTTTCTTGGAATTTTTCCAGGGAACTACTAATATCTGAGGTAACATCAACATTATCAATCATGACTTTTTGGGCAAAGAAAGGTTCTACCTTGGATGAGGAGATATTGGCCTCGATTTCTGTAGCCATGTCATGATATTCTCATATTGTTCTTGGGCCCTTTTCCTTGAGCAGGAATCCTATTTGTCCTGAGAACACCCTAGTATAGAGGAAACATAGGAAATACTTTCGAGGGTGATAGATTCTAGGGATTTGTTGTAACAACCTCTTGAAATTGGTATGGAACTCCCTAACAGTCTCATTCTTAGTCCTATCAATTTCATTGAGTCTTTCTAGCAACATGTTAGGATCCTCTTTAACATTCCACCCCTTGACAAAGACTTCTTATAATTGGTCCATAGATGTGATGTTGGCATTAGGGAGACTCTCATACCATCTTCTAGCATTCCCATGAAGAGTGGCTGAAAAGAGTTTTATCACTAGATATTCAACATCATCACTGATAGGGTTTATCTGAAAGAAAGAAAAAAAGTTACTCATATGATATTGAGTGCTAACCACATTATTACTAGTGAATATGGGGAGCCATTTCTCATACCTTGCAGAAATGTGTCATGGGTGTTGGTTGTGGAGCCTGATTATCTTCCTGATTCAAAGGTCTTTGTTTTAAGCCATGTTTATACCCCATGAATAATTTACACCTCAAAAGAATGTACACTCCTCCACGCGGGGGAGTGTGGGGGTTTGGGGGTGAAGCCCCTAAAGGAAAGTGTTCCTTGTAAATGTATATTGTAATTTCATTGTAAATATGGACCGTTCATTATAAGGTCGCATATTTGATGGTAGAAGTTATGTTAGGGTTTTTTCCATAGAAGGAAACCCTCTTTTATGAGGGAAATGTATTGCAGTTATGTATCATTG
Organism: Picea engelmannii; assembly: GCA_009831015.1. Taxonomy (NCBI): domain Eukaryota; kingdom Viridiplantae; phylum Streptophyta; class Pinopsida; order Pinales; family Pinaceae; genus Picea; species Picea engelmannii. The sequence continues at coordinate 16,804 of ML828622.1, read as the reverse complement.
CGAATATTGTATTCTGAGAGAGGATACTATGAGATAAAGAAGATGAAGTTACAACGGGTGTGTTGTAGGTTGTATCCCTTCATTTGGTGGATAATAATAAAGGAAGGACCTCACAATTTCTCTAGTGGACGTAGCCCACACTGGGTGAACCACGTATATCTGTGTCTCTATTGTATTGTGTATCTTTTTTGTTTTATTTCCGCATTTGTTTTATTTTATTTCTCTGCGATCCTATTTTTCTAACAAATGGTATCAAAGCGAAAGGTAACTCATAGGAAAAGAGAGTTCCTAGTTTGAGTGGGAGCAATGGCAGAAGATGAAAAGTTTAGGGTCAAAAAATTTAAAGGCCAAAACTACCAGTTATGGAAGATGTAGATGGAAGATTATTTATATCAGAAGGATCTATTCCTACCATTGGGTGGAATAGAAAAGAAGTCGATGACCATGACAGACGAAGAATGGGAGGTTCTTAATAAAAAGGCATTAGGAATGATACAAATGAGTCTGGCAACGTTGGTGGATTTCAATATTTTGAAAGAAAAGATAATGAAGGAATTGATGGACACATTGGCTAAACTGTATGAAAAAACCTTGGAATCCAATAGGGTATTTCTTATGAAGATATTATTTAATATGAATATGTCAAAAGGTGGTTCCGTTGTAGATCATTTAAATGAATTTAATACGGTTACTAATCAACTAAGTTTTGTAAAAGTGGACTTTAATGATGAGGCCAGGGCTCTTCTAATCTTGTGCTCATTGCCAGAAAGTTGGAACAGATTGGTCATGGCTGTAAGTAACTCCGTCTCTGGTTCAAACACTTTAAAATTTGATGATGTTGTTGGTTTTATCCTTAGCAAGGAAATGCGATGGAAAAATACGGGTGAGACATCAGATAATGTGTTGAACATGGAGAACATGGGAAGACAAAAGGATAAAAGAAAGAGCTCAGGGAACCGCGAGAATTCTAGGAAGGGAAGATACAGATCCAGACTTGGAAAGATAGAGTGCTAGAATTGTGGGAAGAAAGGACATTTGAAGAAAGATTGCAGAGCTCCAAAGAAACAAAGAGATGGACATCAGGAAAAAAAATCAGGAAGAAAATGTAACAGGTGATGTGTTACAATATGCTTTGATTCTTTATGTACATAATATTTATGAGTCTTGGGTAGTAGATTCATGGGCTTCATTTCACGCGACACCCCATAGGAAACATTTTCTATATTATGTTAAAGGTTGTTTTGGATAGGTTTATTTGAGTGATGATGCACCGAGCAAAATTGTTGGAATGGGAAAGGTAAAAATAAAGCAAAGGAATGGAAGCCAATGGTTGTTGAAAGAGGTAAGACATGTTCCAGATCTAAGGAAAAATATAATTTCAACACGGAAATTGGAAAGTGAAGGTTGTATATCCATATTTACAGATAAGTTGTGGAAGGTCACCAAAGGATCATTTGTCATATCAAAAGGAGAGAAAGTAGGTACATTTTATTTATGTACTGGTAATACTGACTCTTCTATCTCTTTAACTTCTACATGAGTGGATACAACACTGTGGCATCATAGGATTGGACACATTATTGATAAGGGGATGTAGATACCTCACAAAATAATTTTGTTTCCAGATCTTAAACAAATTGATTTGGATTTATGTGAGCATTGCCTTTATGGAAAACATAAAAGATTCATATTTCTTAGAGTTGGAAAAGAAAAGAAGAGTGAAAGGTTAGATCTTGTGCATACATATGTATGAGGACCAACTCACGTATCATCTCTTGGTGTATCTCATTATTATGTTACTTTTATTGATGATGCAACTAGAAAAACTTGGGTTTATTGCATTAGACAAAAATATGATGTTTTTGATACTTTTAGGAAATGGAAAGATTTGGTTGAGAACGAGACAGGAAAAAGTTTGAAGTGTCTCAGATCAAACAATGGAGGTGAATATTGCAACAAGGAGTTTGATGATTATTTTTCATACCATGGGATTTGTAGAGAGAAGATAGTTCCAGGAACAACACAAGAAAATGGTGTGTCATAAAGGATGAACGGGACAATCATGGAGCGTGCAAGGAGTATGAGATTGCATGTTGGTTTGCCCTTACAGTTTTGGGAAGATGTTGTAGATATTGTTGTTTACTTAATAAACAGAGGAACTTCAATCTCTTTGGACGACATAATTCTAGAGGATGCATGGATAGGTAAAAAGGTAAACTATTATTTTTTGAAGACTTTCGGTTGTGAAGGATCTATCCATATTGATAAAGAAAATAGAACAAAGCTTGAGGAAAAATCCAAGAAGCGTACCATTATTGGATAATGTGTTAATGAATTTGGTTATCACTTATGGGATTATGAAAATAACAAAATCATTAGGAGTAGAGATGTCATATTCAATGAGAAGGTCATGCACAAAGATCAGTTGTAGGGAAAGGAATAGGAAAAAGAAAAGCCAGAATACACAGTTCTTGATGAGATCATTGAAAAGGAAATTCCAAAGGTACCAAAAAATCAAAATGTACAACAATGGGAGAAACAAGTACCTCAAGCTCCTGCAAGTGTTGTTAGAAGATCTACCAGGTTAAGTAGACCTCCTGAACAATACTCTCCTTCATTGTATTATTTATTGTTGATTGATTCTGGTGAACCATAATGTTATGAAGAGGTAATGCAGGTATACACCAAAAAGAAGAGGTAGCAAGGCATGAAAGAGGAAATGGATTCCTTGGTAAATAACCAAACTTGGGACTTGGTTCAGTTGCCTGTAGGAAAAAGAGCATTGCTGAATAAAAAATTTTACAAGTTAAAGGAAGAAGATGGAGGAAAAAAACAATACAAGGCTAGACTTGTTGTAAAGGGGTTTGCACAAAAGAAAGGTATAGATTTCAATGAAATATTTTATCCTATTGTTAAAATGACTTCAATTAGGACTATTTTAAGTCTTGTGGAAATAGAATGTTTTCATCTTGAACAGTTAGATGTAAAAACAAATTTTCTCCATGGGGATTTGGAGGAAGAGATTTACATGCAACAACCATAGGGGTATGAGGTCAAAAGGAAGGAGAATTTGGTATGCAGGTTAAAGAAGAACTTGTATGGCCTAAAGAAATCTCCAAGGTAGTGGTATTTGAAGTTTGACATGTTCATGAAATAACAAGGTTATAGTAGATGTCATTCTCATCACTGTGTTTATTTTAAAAGGATAGAAAAAGAAAGTTATATTATCTTGCTATTGTATGTAGATGACATGCTTGTTGCAGGGTGTAATATGCAGGATATAAATGTGCTCAAGAAGAAATTAGATAATTCATTTGCGATGAAGGATTTGGGTGTTGCAAAGAAAATCCTTAGTATGAGAATAACAAGAGATAGGAAAAATCGCAAATTGACATTGTCTGAGGGTGAGTACATAGAGAAGGTGTTGGAGAGGTTTAGAATGCATAATGCAAAACCAATTAGTACACCCATGGCCATCCATTTCAAATTAACTAAGGAAATGTGTCCTAAGACACATGAGGAGATATAATACATGTCCAGGGTCCCTTATTCATCAGTAGTTGTCAGCTTGATGTATGCGATGGTTTGCACAAGACCGGATATTTCACATGCAGTGGGAGTTGTGAGAAGGTACATGAACAATCCAGGTAAAGAACATTGGGAGGTAATAAAGTTGATTCTCATTTATTCGAGAGGTAATACTACTCATGCATTATGTTTTGGAGGTTCAAACACTATTCTACAGAGATATGTTGATTTAGATATGGCATGTGATAAAGATAGCAGGAGGAGCACCGCGGGGTATGTTTTTACTATAGGTGGAACAACAATAAGTTGGATTTCGAAACTGTAAAAGGTTGTTTCACTTTCAACAACATAAGCATAGTATGTTGTTTCTATAAAGGCTAGTAAAGAAATGATTTGGTTACAAAGGTTTATGGAGGAATTGGGAAAGAATTAGGAGAATAAAAGGTTGTAATGTGACAGTGAGAGTTCCATTCATATTGAAAATAAATCAACCTTCCATTCGAAGGCTAAGAATATACAACTCATGTACCATTTCATACGATCCATCTTGGAAGATGGACATTTGAAGTTGGAAAAGATACACACTAGCCATAATTTTGCAAACATGTTAACAAAGGGAGTAACCAGGGAGAAACTGAGTTCCTGCTCAGTTTCAGTTGGTATTCAAGCATGAATATGAAGATGATAAATTTTCTAGGTCCAATAAGTATCATAGTCCAACATATACAACAACGGTGGAGTTGTTGAGATCAGTCTCCAAGTGGGAGATTGTTGGTTGTGGAGCCTGATTATCTTCCTGATTCAGAGGTCTTTGTTTTTAGTTGTGTGTATACCCCATGAAGACCTTACACCTTGGAATAATGTAAAATCCTCCAAGCGGGGGAGTGCAGGGGGGTTGCGGGGTTCGAGGGAAAGTAGGCCATCGGCGGGGGTTCGGGGGTGAAGCCCCCGAAGGATTTTTTTTCTTGTAAATGTATATTGTAATTTCATTGTAAATATGGACTGTTCATTATAAGGTCATAGATATGATGATAGAAGTTATGTTAGGATTTTCCCTATAAGGAAACCCTCTTTTATGAAGGAAATGTATTGCGACTATGTATCATTGCGAATATTGTATTCTGAGAGAGGATATTGTGAGAGAAATAAGAGGAAGTTACAACGGGTGTGTTGTAGTTTGTATCCCTTCATTTGCTGGATAATAATAAAGGAATGACCTGAAAATTTCTCTGGTTGACGTAGCCCACACTGGGAGAACCACATATATCTGTGTCTCTATTGTATTGTGTATCTTCTGTGTTTTATCTCCACATTTGTTTTATTTAATTGCTCTGCGATCCTATTTTTCTAACAGTGGGTAACCTTGGATTTTACTCATATCTAAGGGTATGAAATTACCTGGGCCCCATTGAGAAGACATTGTTGGATTTTTCATTAATGGAGTCACCAAATAATCCTTCTAATATTATCAAAGGAAGTGAGGGAATCACCCTCAATGGAGTCACCAGGTGAGCTTGTAAAGTAAGGGCTTCGAGAAAAGCTCACCAAAGATATGTCATTGAGGAAAATTGACTCAATTCTCCTTAGATATAGCGCAATTTTTTTTATCGCACAATCAATACTTGCCCAAATCCCAAGGAAAGTAAGGGTGATTGGTGTAACAATGGGATATCCTATCACTATCACGTCAATAAGAAATCCCCACTTTTAGGAGTAGAAGAAAGTCATCTCCAAGGGAGGCATCCTAGTTGGCCTAAAGGGATGGGAAGACTAAGGTTATGCTAATAAATACCCCCCCCCTCTCATTGGTCACCAAAGTCAACAAAGTCTACATATGATAAATTGAGGCAAAGAAGTGTAATTTGTGTACCTTCCTGGAACAAGAACAACATATAATATATATGGAAATTTAATGTACAAAAAATGATAGTAAAGCATCCAAAGACGATAGATAATCCAATTATGTGATGGATGAAGAAAAAATATGGTTAGATGATGGCTTATAAAAACCAAAAGTAAATTGTAACAACCACAAGAATTAGTGCTCAGAATTGCTAGAAAAGACAATGAAAATTGAGAATATATCAAGTAGATTCCTTAACAATTGTCACAAGCAAGTTATGAGTATGTTAGCTATGAGTTATTTTAGTGTATGTGGGAAATCGTAGTAGTTAGTATGGATGTATGAATGTTTTGCAACAAAAACAAGTAGATTAGTAATCTAGGCTCAATTATGGTTAGATATAGTCAGTAAATGCTTGGGAGAATAGTGTTTGAGTGTTTGATCAATTATTCAACAAGAGAGAAGTGAGAACTGGTGCCTTTTAGGGCTTATAGAGTCAATTATATTAGCACAATAACTTGGAAAAAATAAACATGTATGCTTGTCTAAGAGATAGTAAGGTAGAAGCTTGAAGAGTACCACCTTCAGTCCTCAAGTACCAAGCCTCAAAGAGTAAATTCAACTAGGGTGTAGGAACTTCTAGGCCCTAATGATTTATCTTCTTCTTAGACTCTTGAAATATATTCTATGCAACAAGAACTAGGAAAATCTTTTAAAGTTCTAGCACTTTAGGGCTCTAGAAGTTTGTCTAGACAAGATCCTCTTAGGAAAAATTAGCAAAACAAAGAGAAAGAAAGAAGCACCTTATGTTTCTTACTCCTAGGGTTTCAAGAAAGAAATTTCATAATCTTAAATATGAACAAGTAAACAAACCATAGTCATTTATCATGAAATGAAAATTGCATATTCACTTACTTCACCAAGAATAATCAAGCACAAAAACCCTAGATTTGCCAAAATTTCATCAAGAAATGATCCCAAATGCATCCACATTAGTCTCCAAGAAAGTGCACCTTAAAATTTCATCCAATAACCCTTAAAAGGGAAAAAAATCCAGTCCTCCCTCTTGTCAGAGGTGAGTTATATCAAAAATAAAGTTTTCCAACCATATTTGTATGGGAAATCCTGGCTTAATTTACCCAACAATTGTGTATTTTCATAAAATCGAGCCTACATGTCAATTTTCTCATTAAAATTAAAAATAAAATGAATTCTTTACAAAATAACCCTAAAGAGGGTGACGTTAGGCCTCTTCAAGGAGACGTTGAGGTTGTCTAGTGGAGCGTTAGACTTCTAAAGGCCAACCTCCATGCCACACGTGCCAAAAATGTCATCCAACACCTCCAAGTATCAAACCCTAGCCTTGGGTGACATCATGGGATAATAGGGTGACATCCAAGGCCTCCAAGGGATAATTTCCAGGTGAGAGGGGTTGGTAAATCATCATCTATGCCTCCCAAACTACCTCCAAAGGAAACATCTTCTTCCTTCACTGTGCAAACTGGTCATCATGATCTTTCCCCGGGCTTGGGGTCTCTGCATCCATCCTTGGGTTTCAATCCTTCATGAAGGTTCAAACTAATCATCTCCTCGTGAATACATGTCCACCAAACAAGTTCCTACAAATATAAACATATATATCCTCCAAGGGTCCATGATTCACAAGTATCATGACAAGTAAGCCACATCTAATAATCAAACCACCCAAACATGTGCATCAAAATCCCCTTTTAAAAATAGACAAATGTTGAAGGACGTTATACAATTTTTCAAATTTAGGTGTGGGAGGGGTCTCAAGGCATCCTTTTGGGTCAATCATTCCTCGGGTCCAAGGCGCTTCCCGAGAGAAAACCCATCTAATCCATGTGTTCATGTGAAGTGGAGTGGGGTGAACTTCTGGGCATGGGGTTCATGACATACAAGGGTTTGTATTGTCTCATTTATAGGTGCCTTTGTAGAGGGTGAGTTTCCCTTCATCCACAATGTAACATTTTGCCAAGCCCATTTATTTCCATTAATTAATTAAGGTCCAAATATTGGGTACTCCCTATGGTTAATCGATTAGGTTGGGGGGAAGTACCATAGATTCACTTGAAGGGAGTTGTACAAAGAGTTCCATGGGGGTATAGTCTATCTTGTAACACACTTGTGTATATCGCTTAACAAGCGAGACATCTATAAATGTGAATTTATTTTTTTGCACGTCTTATTTTTTTAAGAGATAATGCTTCATTGTTTCTCAAGACCTCTTGGGAGAGAATATGGAAGGTTCATGATTTGGATTTTATCTTTTTCCAACTAGTTTCTCCTCTTGGCCTTTAGCCCCTTCTTCCCATAAAATGAGGTACATATCATTCTTGAGCCAATACACTTGAAAATACCAAAAGATAAAGAGACAGAAGGAAAGAAGTATGGAAGGTGTTAAGTATGATCAGGTATGGATGATGACTCTTCAAGGAACCCCCCAGTAGCACCTTATTACCAAGGGTGACCAAATTACTAGGACAAAATGACATCCACCAGGGTTAAATAAGGCAAAGAGTATAAGCTCCAAGAAAATGTTCTATAATTAAGAAAGGTTCTTTGAAACATGTTCAAATGCTTCAAATATTAGAGCGACACTTACCATGATACCTAGACTCATTACCTCATGGAGCAAGGCCCATTTCCCTTTAGGACCAGGCTAGTGTGGTGGATGTTGTTGCTGCTAATAATGTGTAGAATGCATCAATGAGAAAGAATGGCCCTCCAGGGATATTCTTTGTCCATTTGGTTCTCGACACTCCATGTCTAGAGCCTGTGGGCCTAGAGACATAATATCCTTAGTTACCCCTAAGACCCTTCTATCAACAAAAGGGTTAAGACTCTATGATAACTCAGAATGAATGAAAAATAATTAATCTCACAAGTATGAGAGCATACCTTTATCATAATTTTTTTTCCTTGTTCTCTCCCTTTGTCCTTTCTTGTGATCAGATTTTATCTTCTCAAAATAAGTTGTGGTAGTTTCAAACTACCTTTAGTTTTTTCTTTGTTTGCTAGTTTTTCCGTGACCTACAGGACTATCTTGTGGTTGAGAAACTGTGACTTAGGGGCATCTAATCCATTAAAATCACCTGAGGATTGCACCCGGCCTGAGCCACACCAACCCTTAACATGGCTTGATTTTTGGTCCTCACAGATTTCAAACCGGTCACTTAACATTACAAAGTGCCTTAACAACACACTCTGTCACCGACTTTCCTACACCTTGGGGACTTCAAAATACCTTTAGTTAAGTCATAAATCAATTTTAATTAACTAGGGAAAAATAATAAATAATTATAGTCATAGATAAATGATAATTAAATAATAACTAATATGTGGGACCCCTATTTCCTTTTATTCTCTTTAAATTTTCGATTTCCTCCTTGTTACTCCATGTTTATTTAAATAAATAAATCATGCCACCTCATCAAATATACACATAAGGAAATCAATTAGAAAAACCCTTGTATCTCCTAAACATGATCCATATATATCAAATAAATAAATGTATTTTCCATTGCAAAAAGAAAAATATTAACTGGTTGTCCAAAACATAGTGTCATGTTGTCCAAAGGAAGTCAAAATATTAGTGAACTATCCACCACTAGAAATAAAAATGAAATATCAAAATCCATATTTGCTATGAGAAGTAGTTTGCTTCTTTTCACTGTTGACTCCATGAGATGCCATGTTTGTTGAGATTGTTTTCTTAGATTGTTGTTGATTGGATGCCTCGGTGTGAACTTCATTGAAAGATCATGAATTTTCATTAATATGTTGAGCATGAGATGTAACTAACTGGGAGGAATTATGAGATGAATCGGAATGAGTGGAAACCTTCTTACCTTTGCTTAATTTTGGCTCAAGAATAGTTGTTTTGAGTTTTTTGCTTGCATGAGATGATTGGACAAGACATGTAATTTTTTGAACAAGTTTCTTAAGTGGAGGAGGAGGTGTTAATGGTAAATATATTGTGGGCCCTCCGTCATGATGAACTATAGGGTGTTGGAAAATGTCTTCCCAACTATTGTTGACAGGGACCTTTGGTTGCAGGAACACATGGGGTGGAACTCCAACATTCAAAATGGTAGGATGAGGCTGATATGGGGGTCTCCCAGGTCTAAGATGTGGATGGAAGGCTCCTTGGCCAACTAAGTTGAAGAAACTGATTTGTAACAATTGATTTAGTTCTTGAGGATCAACACCAAAAAGTATCAAGAACCTTGGTCTCCTATCACCTCTTAGCCAAAAAATATTCCAACCTCTACCTTTGTTTCTGCCCCTTCCAGGACTTCCCTTGCTGAAAAAACTCATTGCCTAAAATGAAACTTAGATTAGTGTATGAAACAAGAAAGACTAACCAACCATCAAATACTTTTCCTAATAGATAATTTTAAAATATTGTCTCTTATCAGTCAACATACAAGAATGCATGCAATCAATCCATTACTATGCATACATCATCCAAATTTAATATCTTGATTTCCATTTCACAATTGTCATCACTTAGAACAAGGAAATTAGATGATACATGGGATGTGGTGGGGTTTGTATTGAATAAAAAGCGATATTTATGGAAGGAAATAAATGAATATTGTTCTAAACAAAACCAGTTCATATAATTCAACACAAGATCAACCCCTTGATCATACCATCCTCAATCAACTGTAGATGTCACTCAATTAAACTCATTGTTTCATATCTCAAGTTTATTCCTTATTAACTTTACTTTTAATTTGAAACTACTGCATAATTACATCATTTTCCTTGAAACTAGAACATGGAAAAATAAAATGAATTTGGGAAAATGAAGGGGCTTTATAATTTGTGAAAAGTGAAACTATGGAAGGGAGGCAAAAATGGTCAATGTTCTTTTAAAATGCAAACAATTTATCATTCCAATCCCATTAATCATTAACCAACACAAAAAATCTTAGGAACTTTGTAATCATCCAAATGAATCCATGTAGCTCTTCAATCTTAAATTCCTTTCGATCTACACTTGTTTTATTTATTAAAATAATTTAATAAATATCCAAGAGTAAAATGTTTGATAAATCCATACATAGAGATTCAAAAATCCATGGTTTGAAATCTATTCAAATGTTTATGAGTCCATACACTGTCTTGTTGGCTATGTATTCATCCATAGAGTTCAAATACAAAAGTAGAGTGGAGTGACAATGATAGTCGAATCAATTAGTAAGGAAGGGTTTGACCATTTTTCCCACATCAAAATTGCTCGTCATAAATTCTTCATTCATGTGTCGCAACATGTCTCACAAATTATTTTTAAAACTCATATGTATTGACAATCAAAATATATGTCTAAATCATGGGTGAGCACAAGCCAATCAGGGTTTTCTTTTTAAAAGAAATTGCTTGGAATCATATAAAGTTTCCCTTAACAAGCTAGACCATAACCCATCAATATAAAAAAATAAGGACAATTTTGGGTTGTACGCAAACTCAAGTCAACATGGGTACTCATATGCATGTTTACCCAACACCATACAACATTCATAAAATTTGTTGAAGATCAAACTCACATTCTGTGTATTTGAAATGGATTTATTTTTAGGGTTCGAATGTCAGTAAAAAAAACCAAATATTAATGAAAATAACAGTGAGTTAGGAATAGAGGGTTTCATAAGACTCGAAACCAACTGCATTAATATGTTATAAATATATTCATTTTCTCAAAAACCATCTTGGAAACTGTATATAAGAGAAGTCGAAACAAAAGTTTTGGGTGAGTGAAAACCATAAATATTTTCAAAATTTGAAAGTGAAAAATCTATAACCAAATAATGTTGTGATTATAATCCATGAAAACTCATACGAGCAGGAACTAGACTAAACCAAATGTAGGTAAAAATCATTCTCATATCCATACATAAGTTTCACTCAAAGAGAGACCGTGTCTATATGTTTTCCATGCAAACCCAGGTCATGTATCGTTCACAACTTGTACCCAAAACCAAAATTATAACTTGAATGAGACTCATTCGTTATAACACTTTTACACACATATAGGATGCAACCAAACAGAGCCAAAATTAGAAAATTATCAGCGTAGAGAAATTCATTTTGATTCCAAAAGAGTAAAAAATTCCCATACCTATCCAAATTTGCTTAAATAACTAGAGAAAAATGACCTAGGATCATTACTCAACCACCAATGACATTCCAAATTCAAAACCCTTGACAACCAATAATAGAGAGTTCTCAACAAAATCAAAATGCAAGAAAGGTGGTATACCTCAGGAGGAAAACCAATAGAGAATGCAATAACTCTCATTAACCTCACTTTGCCTCCAAAATCAGATGGCAATAACATGACCTTTTCCAACTTTCCAACCACAACCAACAACCAATCACATGTTACATAATGGAAGCCATAAAATGCCAAATTGGATTCCCAAATCCAAGTACGTACCACAACATCTGTACATTCAAATTTGTCCAATTCACACTTATACCATATTCAATAAACCATCATTTATACCATATTTAATAAACCAAATAAAGTGTCAATTTTATTAACAAATTCCACCAACATCGTGACCAAGCAACATATCATATGTGAAACTTTATCGTATGTTTATCTCATTCATACTTATATACAATTGCTTTGTATGATATCGAAGTTGTCATGAAACCATGTTATATATATGCATAAGAAATAACTTAACCACCTTTTGACATGTTTAAAACTCAATATAATAACAAGGTTTGAACCTTTGTAATCCAGATTAGCATAACATTTATGCATAGTCATTTTCTCCTTCTTTCTTTTAACATGGTGATGACATACTAGTCGCAAATGTAAGCATAAGGAAAATCGCAATTGTTTGTCTAAGAATCATTCATGCATGTGTATTAAAAATAGGATTCCAAGATATAATCATGTCATGCTTTCAAGCAATTGCTTGCAGACATTAATTTTTAGGAGGAAATGAAAATCAACTTAGTATAGTTTCTCTGGAAGGGGTTTTACTTATAGTTATATAATAATAATAATAATAATAATAAATAATAAAAAAAATTTAAAGGTGTATTGGAATTCTTTGTAGGCAGGATCTAGTTGCGCATTTTTGCGTCAACAGGTGCAACATCTCGTCATCCAAGTGAAACTTCCCATCATCAAAGGGTACTATCACCAATGGAAAGGTGCCACATCATCTCTCCAAGTGAAATTTCCTTAGAAATGGTCCAACATCCTCATGAGAAGGTAGAACGTCCCATCAAGTCATCATTAACATGCAACATTCCATCATCAAGGAGCTCAAGGTCATACCCTATGTGTGTTAGGGTGTATTTTCATTTGAGCCATGTCATGAAAAGGATCAACGTCCTCCTAGGAGTGCAAAAATGACCTCTCTCAAGTGGTGTGGATGGCCTCCATAAAAGCGTGCTAGTAACCCCTCAATATCCTCCAAAGGATCCAAGTGTCAACTAAGCATGTGGCTATGCTCAATCCATCATCTGAGGGGATCATGTAGTCCAATGCGTCATAAGGACTAGAGGAAAGGTACATAATCAAATATAACATATGAAATGATTCATGTCAATACAAAATGCATTAAATATATCTCAAAATGTATCCTCTTCAAACTTTACTCTAGCTTACAAAGTTATACAATTTTTTGAGTCTAGGCATGGGAGGATCATTATTACCCCCTATTAGGTGTGCTAGTACCTAGAATAAGAAGTATCTGTAATGGTAAGTGGTATAGATTGGGTTTTACTTCATGGGGTGGATGTCATTGACATGCAAGGATATGTATGAATGTCATCCTCATGAGCGCCTTTGTAGAGGGAGTGCTTAGTTAATGAGGTATCTTTTCCTTAGCACTGTGTCTTTTCAAACCCATGTTTGCCTTTTTATTTATAGCTTTAACCTTTTTTCCTTTTTAAATTTGATTTGTTGAGTCCTTTTGTAAGATATGCATTCATCACATAAGACTTAGTGGGATGGCCTCTCAACAAGGGGGTACAACTCATGCTCCTTTATTTCTTGGTTTTTAATAATTTTATTTTCTTGTTTGTTTCTTTGCCCAAACCCAAAATAAATGAGAATGGATAGGGAATATATGGAATATGTTATTCATGGTAAGAGATATGGATATATTATTCACATTAAGGCCCCTTGGTAGTAAAACTTTGCCAAATAGTGACAACACTTAATTAGAAGATAATGATGACCACTAAATGATACAGGGAAAAAAATATAAATTCAAAGCATCATGATTCATTATCCAATTCAACCCATGATCACCATTTTCATGCCCCAAGTATTGACATTATCTCTTAATATAAAGTTTCAAAACAATGTACCTGAATATGTAATGCACCATGTCATATGAGTGATTTGAGTTGAGCATATAATGAAGGCATATGTGGGAAACTGTCTATGGAGAGTCTAGAATGACATCATTAGATCTATTGTCTGAAATGTGAATCATAGAGAAACATTCTCCTCTAGTTAGCCCTAGAAGTGGGGAGTAACATCTGGCTCCAACATGGGGACGTGTGCTCACCATAGAGCGCATGAGAACCTTAGAAATAGTTGGAACTTCAAGACGTGCTCTTTGCATCAAACTAAAAACTCCTACCACATTCTAACATAAGAGAATTACTAAAAATGAGTAGGGGGATACGAGACCCCTGGTATATGAAAGTATAAAAGTAAAGATAGTGAAAAACATAAAGTCAATTTCTTCCCCCCCACTTTTTATACATATAGAGCAAAGCAAAATCACAACTATAAATTCATATGATCAATCAATAAATGAAAGTAGGTAAATAAGAAAACAAAATCAAGATGCATAAAATGAAAAATGGCCTACAACTATCTACCTAATGCTATAGGACAATTTAAGTGCTAGGCATAATCATACAACCAATTAAGCCACCCTAGTATCTCATTGAGGTCATAAGTCCTATCCTTGTTATTAGTTATGAACCAAAACAAGGATATATCAAGCATTGTGACACAGGCGCGCCCGCTAGGCACGTCCGCTCACAGGATCTTTCCTCCTTCCTCGGCCTGAAGAACTGAAAGGTTCTTCTATTTCCCTATCAGGAAATTTTCACCCACAACACTCTCTCACGGGATCTCCCCTTCTTCTATCAGGAAATCAATACTGGTCTTTTACTTTGTGGTCGGGATTCCTCCTATCGGGATTTTGACATTTGCAATGTCCAAACAATTTGTTTTACCGATCCCTGATCCTCGATACGCTCCTTGGTTTCCTTAGCCCCACCTGGCTATGCCTGGTCCACGTGACCTCCCCTATATGACCACAGCCATAACTCTCATCGGGGTTTCGAGCATTCCAATGTCGAAATACACATGCCCTCAGGACTCACGATCCTTCGAATCCTGACGCGCTCTTTACGCGTTAGCCCTCATGACTATAGGACTTGGCCCATATGACTGTTATCCCTGTGACCACAGTCTTATCCCTCGTCAGGGCTATGGGGTTTCAAATGCTGAAAAACACTTGCCCACGGGATTCCTGATTCCTCGAATCCCATCTCACTGCTATATTGATAACTGGCTCCCAAAATGGTGCTTCCCTCCTTTCCAACGTGCTGACAGCTGGCCGCACGGTGGCACCTTCCTCCTTGTCGAGGTTTCATGGTTCGTGACTCCAAAATGCGTAAACACCTTGTCACTAGGATCCCCGATATCCCGATGACCCAAACACCGATAGACGACTTCCTTGTCGGGACTTTTCCCGATGGCTCCGATTTCTGCCACGCGTCCCCTCAAGAGGGACAGCCCTGATTTACTCTCGGGGTATTGAAACTTTACAAAACAATGAACACTCACCTACCTGAACCCCGATGACCACATCCTCGATCTAGACGACCACACGACATGTGTCCTCTCTGAGATCCTCCGGCTGTGGTCTTTCCACCGTTTCGGGGTTCTTACTCTTCTCATGAGGGTTAAACCCTGTGTAACTCCTGTCAGATTCGACGGTTGACGGGTAACTGATCCACAATCCAACGGCTCACGACTCCTGGAGCTTGAACTTCGAACGCGGTCGTAACCTCCTTGCTTCTTCAGCAGATCCAACGGCTGACAGGATTTCACAAATACTCTTCACAAGATCCCGACCGTCGATTTCCTCCTTTTGGCAATTCCTTGAGAATGACCAAGTATTCCTTCGTGGAACTTGTCCACCTACGGTGCAACTGTGCAACACCTATTTAAACACTCCACGGCACAAACTTCCAGTGCTTCTCTTTGACGATCTTGAAACCC
Organism: Picea engelmannii; assembly: GCA_009831015.1. Lineage (NCBI taxonomy): Eukaryota > Viridiplantae > Streptophyta > Pinopsida > Pinales > Pinaceae > Picea > Picea engelmannii. The sequence goes on along the minus strand of ML828622.1, from coordinate 1,127 downwards.
TTATTCCTCCTGAGCTTCCTCACAACTTTCAACCTCCAAGAGGGTCCTTGCACGCACTCCTTGCGGCAATCTTCAGATATTTTCAAAATATTTGAGAATTCCTCGACTCTGCGCACACCTGCAACAACAGTCCTTGGATTCTTCACTCAAATTCACAACTGAGACTTTCCTTAGCCTGCGCACTCCTTGCACGGCTCCTATAACCCAATTTCACTTCTGGGTGAACGAGAACAAGAGTTAAACTATCTGAGCCTTCTGTCAACGCACTCCTTGCGGACGACTTCAACTGCACCCCTTGCAGGAATCCTTGCTCAGATAGAGAAACAATTGAAACTCATTCCCTCTACTTCCTTTCTCAGATTTCAAACACTCAACAAGAAATCATTCATACATAGCATGTAAAACAAATGCATAACAGGAAGTAAATACTCATGAGCATAGCATTCAACATACATACGCAGAGAACAAACACAACGCCATGAATCTGAATCAACTTCTTCTATTAATCCAAATAACTATACATGGGTGTTTCTACATAGCTCTCTGCTCTCTTCACAATGCTCCGGATTATGTTACAATGCACAATGAGGGTGTCTATATCCCGTTTCCCTCTTTCTTTCTAAAACTGTCTAATCTAATATTAAATTCTATCTACTTATTTCATCTCAACATAAATGCCTCTATCTACTTCAGACGAGAGTGTATGGCTCGAGGTCTGATTACAATATATAAGTGTGCTTCATTAAATTTCCTCATTAATGTTCACGCAAGAGTTTCAAGGCGTTTTTCAAAAATTTGTGTTGGACACCTTCCAGTTGTCTTCCACTTCCACGCTGGCTCGCTTGACATGGGAGATGCTCCTGCATCACATAGAATGGTCACAAGTTGGTATAGATACTACATCATGACTAAAGGTAGAATCCAAATCATGAGGGTGGGAAAGAGAAACAAAATCATGCGGATATTGGCATGTGCATCCACAAGATTTCTCTATCCATCCTTGGATCGGGATGCAATATGATAATGTTCACTCATTCTTGCTTCAATAAAAGCCTTCAATATTCAACCCTTTCATCTCATAAGGATGATCTGTATACTTCAAGAAATGGCCATCTTGGATTTCCTTC